>PVIR01005262.1:0-73320 GCA_004026965.1 Petromus typicus
CAAGGACCCGGGTTCGATTCCCCGGTAACCACATAACAATACTGGGTGTGGAGACCCACACCCAGCAGCAACCAGTACCACATACCACAGTGCCGGGCGTGGTGGCTCACGCCTGTAATCCCAGCACTCGGGAGGCAGAGGCAGGAGGATTGTGATGTGAGTTTGAGGCTGAGCTCAGGGCCTGCCTGAACCACAAAGCGAGACCCTGTCTCAAAAAACCTAAAAAAAAAGAGTATAAAAGTTAGCTATTTTCCCTTTTATAATAGAGGTAACACACAGTTTATTAAATTTGCATAGATGATAACAACAATTATAAAAAAACCCCAAAGTTTCCAGGAGCAGAGAAAATGGTAAAACAGACCTACATCTCTGGAAAAAGAAAAGAAAAAGGAGTTGCATCCAGAGGTCAGCCTGGCCATTTATAGCAAAGTACTTAAGTTATTTCTCTTAAACTTTTTAAGACTGTGTACAAACTCTGCTATAAAGATTATACAGAAGAGTTGGAAACAATCTAAATACTAGGCAAACTGTACATTAGATATAGAATATAAAAAGCATGTAACCAGTGAGTGATACTGTATTATCCTTGTTTCAGGCGGGAGACAAACCATGTCTCCAAAACCAGCCAGCCAACCAACCAAGCAAATAAGCAGAAATGTATCTAGTAAGATACAGGCAGTAAAGAAACCATATACATAGGGCTCTTCATTTCTCTTAAAAATGTAGATCAGTGCTGTCCAACAGAAATAGATTGTAAACCGCAAGTGCAACCCACATATGTAATTTAAAATTTCCTAGTAGCCACATTTAAAAAGTAAAGAGATGAAATTAATTTAATAGTATTTTCTTTAACCAAATATATTCAAAATGTTATCATTTTAGTATGTCATGAACATAAAATATCAATGAGTGGTTTAACATTTTCCCTTTTAAGTATTTGAAATCTGGCATACATCCTTAGCCTGGGTCTACTTGGATCAGACACATTTCACATGTAATAGCCATGTACAGCTCACGGTTGTTGTGATGTCTGAGTTGGTCTAGATGTTTATAGGCTACTGCTTCTATCACATTTGAACATTTTCCTCTCCATGGGAAGTAGTAACTTGGCATCATTATATCTGAGGAGGCGAAGGCGTTTCTGAATACTACTTTGGATCATTTTTGGAAGTTACTTAACAGTATGTACAAATTAGAGTAATTATCCATCTTTCACACTTCTGAAGTTAGTTTCTCTCTTTTTTTTACATTCTTGGTTGTAAGGGAGATAATCATTCACCTTCTGGGGGTACTTTGGAGAATGAATACCTGAACAGTAAGGTCTACTAAAAAAGTCCCAAGAGCATTTTCCGCTTAACTGAATTGGTAAGGTTTCTGCGCTCTTTTCAGTGTAATCCAGTGTGGAAGTGGAAATAAAGTCTGAGGCGGCAGGATGTTTCACAGTTATTCCCTCTTCATCCCCAACTCTTGGGGCTCTGAATGACCTTTAACTACATGTACTCTGAGTAGGATGAATAGCATGACCGGTCCATGTCACAGTGGCACATTTCAATTTGATTAGTCTCATTTTAAGGGAAATACAGGACAGGAGAAAGATAAATGCTGACTCCTTATCTAAAAACACCAACAATAAATTTGAAGCCAATCAACTGGCTGATCTGAGACCTTGACTTGTCTCATGCATACTTTTCAGTCCAATTTGACCAGTAGATGCTCGGGTGCAAACAGGACACCACTACCCTTCAAAGACCTTTCTTGCAAATTAGAAAAAGGTCCCCTTGAAAGAAAGAGGTAACTCCTCAAGTACAGGGCATTATGACTGAGTGTAAGGAAGAGTTCAGCCTATGTCACTGGACAGACAGTCCTCTACAGGTGACAATGTCCTAGTTATGGAAGGGCTCTTAGGAACAATATCCTAGCTGACACACCACAGCAGACATGGGTAGAAAGCTCTATAGACTATAGTGAGTTCAATCTATAGTTTACAGATTTCCTCCTGGCACCTCAGTCCCAGGAATGGCACCCTTGATAAACTTGAGACATTTATAGTTAAATGGATGAACCTTTAGTCCACACTCATAGAGGGAAATAAATAGGACACACTTGTGTAAATACCATATCATTTCTCTAGTGTGAGAAACTGAAGGTGTAAATGAGATCCACACACCCACACCCCCCCAACACACACCTACCACCACCAAGAGGTTTTCTAGTATATATAAAAGCTGGAAATTAAAATTTTAAAACATCAAGGAACTTTCTGGAAATAGGGAGGTGAGTCAAGTAAATGAAGAGCAGTAGTAGGGCTGACAGACGTCTTGATATTGTTTGCACTGTATATTAAGGCAGAGTGATGAGGCAACACATATTCTGAGCAGCTGTCAGTGTGGATACACAGTTGTAATGACTTGTTATTGTTTGTAATGCTCAATATATTAATAAAATATAAAAAGTTCTTGACACAAATACATAATAAGATTAGTACAATTACTTCCATAAATCTTTACGGGTATATAATAAATTATTCCGAGAGGGCTCATCTAATGACTTAACTAGACACTTAGGGCCTGCTGGCCACAAATCTCTTCCATTCCTCCTTTACTACAGTGACTATAGCAGCAAGAGAAAACAATATATTTGATATAAGAAGTCATCATAATTTTATTGTCTAAGTAAGTCTAAATCAAAATGCCAAGTAATTGCAAGTCAAACTCTTCTCCTCAACCACATTTGGATTTTCCTATGCTTTAAAAAAGCAGCCATCATATTGCTCTCTGTCTCAGCTATGTGGCTAGCTGTCTTTTATCTCTCATATATAGTTTAATCTTAGGGAGATGAGAAATATTTTTTACATGTTTGCACTATGTACTTTGCTATCTACCACGATGTTTTTACACAGTAAATGACATAAATTATAGTTGGAGTAATACAAAAAGTGTTAAATTGTGAAAAGAAGAAAAAATAGTGGCCATAAGGCAGAGATAACAATGTGTACAGAAGAGTATCCAAGAACCACTCAAATAGTCAGCAAAGGGTAGCTTGAAGGGAAGTGAAAAGTGACCCTATCCTTCTACCAGGCCTTATCTGCTTAGGCACCATCTTGGAACTTTCCGAGTGTTACAGCGAGCACATTCCTCACATCGAGCATTACAGCCCGACCCTATGAACTGAGAATGCCGAGGCCAGAGAGCAAAGCACCTGCCCGGCATCGTGCAACATTTTGCAGCCAGCCAAGATTTGAGAAGACCTTTTTCCTGTCAAATCATTTCTCCCCTGCAGTGGCCTCCGTCGGGGGAAGGACAGTAAAAGAAGAAACCAAGAAGACAGCTGCTCAGACTCAAGAGGAAAATTCTGTTGTAAGTTATCCAAGTAGATGGTCACATTTCCTCTTTCCCCTTTACTGTAACACATCTTGTCTGTTCAAGCTTATTTCCTTATTTTAATTATGAGCAATGATCTCAATATAATTCTAAATTGATGACTAAGTTACTTTAATAACATTCATATAACATTCCAAGAAAACAAACAATTTGAGCTCTCATGCTTTTGAAGTTTATGGCAATAATGATTTGGTTACTAGTTTTTCCTGTGTTTATGATGTAGTCGGAAACAAAAGGATGTCAAAGCTATGTTGAAACTGTAAAATCATTTGTGGTGGTCTAAAAGTTCTGGGAATGCCATTTGCAAATTAATTTTTGGTACCGTGTCAGGTCTTAAATGGCTATATATATGCAGAACTTGTGTATAGCTTTAAATGTGAGTGTGAGATGTGATAAAATAAAAGATATGCACACAATAGATTTAGTGATTAAAGTAAACTATAATAGGGTATAGTTAATGAAAGTTAGACTAGTTTCTAGTTTGCAGGGGTCTTTACACAGAAACATATTTTAAAGGCATTTATCTTATCCTTGTCTTAAGGACATCTAGATTACCATTAGCGCTCACAACACTCAGTTTGCAATTCTATGTTCCTGCCTTCAGAAGCCCTCGATCATTCTCAATCACAGATATACACTATCAGCACTTGGTGGTCTGTGTAGGCCTTCATGAACCAGTCTGGGTGGACCAAATGGCATATGTTAAGTAGCTGTATCAATCAATAAACTGAGAAGGATTTAACAATGGAATTGCTATGACTCTTACTTTTTTTCTTCATATTTTCTTAGTTTTTCATGTGTTTGTATTACTCAAGATAAAATATTAAAGCATACCATTTTATGTAATTTATTAGTAAGTCAATAATGATTTAAATGTTCCTAGTTAAATTATTTTTTAAGAGATCATATAATTATTTGAAAATATTTCTGATTCTGTTCAATCCCCCTGATAGCTCTTAAAAAGAACATTGCACAGCTCAGGTTCTTACACTGAATATGAGACTGTCAGGCATTAGTAGGAAGAATTTCTCAAAACACACTCCCAGGAGGCCAAACACAAGCTTTCAGTTCTCCAAGGAGTCATCTAGGAACAGCAGAAACCCAGTGGCTAACCTCAGGGTACAGGGGAAAAGGAGGACGGGAAGAAGCCCTCTGGATTCAGTGGCAGAAAATTACAAGATGATTAACAGAACATAAAGCCAGCAACACTTGAACAGACCAAAGGCAGGTAAAATTCACCAAGAATGAAATGTCATAACCAGAATTTTCTGATAGACAAATTACAAGACACAGTTAATCAATAATCACTATCTGGAACAAACAAATGAACAAACAAACAATCAAAAACTTTCAAATGAGTTGAAGGAATTTATTCTATATGTTCATCTCTTAATGAAAAGGTAACTCTCACAATTTAATCCTTTAGAAAACTGAAGAACTGATATATATGTTAGTAAATATGCAGTTACTTTTATTGTAAAAAATAATGTTTTAGTGTAGTGATTAATAGGCTGAAATGATTTTAGTACCCAACCATTAGAGAGGGTAACAATAATTCTTAATCTGGTGATTAAGTACATTTTTATTAGATTGTTATTTTACCTACTCTTTCTTCCCTTTATGAAATGTTCTCTTTTGTTTTAAATTATAAAACTGAAAAGTTAGGAGATTTCTTATAGTTTTAAAATATATATGCATTACTGGATGGGTAAGTAACAATATCTACAAAAACTGAGAACATACTGAATACATCCTTTTCATTTAATAATCTAGTATGAGAAATTTTATGTCACATAGTCCTTGAAGGTCAATAATAATTATAACATTTTAAGAGACACTATTTTTATTATTTTTATTAAAATTTAAATTTATTATTTCCAAATATTTAGGTTATTTCTACTTTTATTATATTACCAAAGGTGCTGTGGTCAACACCTATTCACTGGCCTCCTCAACCCGGTTGCCACTCCCTCTTCTGCCACATACTCGCCCACTGTCCCTGCTGACAGAGGAAGATGTCACAGTTCCTGGCTCCACTTTAGGGGCACAAAGTCCCCCATTCCCTCCCCAGAAACACACAAGGGAAACTCCTCCACCGTGTGAGATGGGAAAGTGAAGACTCCACACAGAAAGCAGAACAGAGTGGACAAACAATAGATCTAGTCACACTGCCACAAAAAACACTGTACTAATTCACACCTAAGGACAATTTCCTGTTCTTATGGACACCTTGAAATGAGTACTCGTAATCAGGGTGGGGTTAGGGCATTTGTGCAGTGCTTCCACCTGTTTTCAGTTTTAAACCGAACAAGCAAGGTATGTTAAAATGTTGAAATGATTTTATCCCGTATTTCAGTTCCCCTTTCATTTCATACCTCACAATAACTATTAGCAGGGGCAAATGAATAGAAGTAGACTAAAGTTAAGAGTTCTAAAAGATCTATCTCCCTATTTTCTATTGCAAAAGGGAAACTGACCTAGAAATAGAGGCACAGGATAGAGTGGGAAGGGAGGGGTGGAAAAAAGATTTAACATGTTACATACATGTACCAACTCCCTGGAGGAAGGTAATAATGATGTACTAATCCCTTTATTTACTAATAAAAAATAAAGCCATACTTTAACCCCCAATCTAATTATTTTTTCAAACATTTATAATCAAATTAAAATACTTAATTTGGCCTATAATAATATGAAAAAAATCAATAAAAGATTTACTCTCCAAAAGAAAAGTTCTGTAAACCTGGTAAGACATTTCTTAGGCCATCTGTTTTATTCAGCAATGATAAATAAGGCCCATTCCACAATCTTAAAGTTTGCTCTTAAAATTTGGTAAAGCTGCCCACAAAATCAAGTGATAGTAATTTGTTTTCAAAGGGCTCATATGTGCTGAATGGTGAGGCCATTGCTTTACTACTGTCATTTACAAAAACTTGTCTTAAATATTTGACCCATTCTCCTAAAAGAAAATGGCTTCTGTCAATGCTTGGCTAAAAATCACAAAATTTTAGAGGGCAAAATCATCCTGAGTAATATGGTTCTATTTGTTTTAAACATTTAAATACTCTAAAAGACATCAAAAGTATCAATTACCGTAACTAAAGATGCAAAATGTGTAGTGCAAAGGAAGGAAAAGCAACAAGAGGGATTGGTTTTTAAAAAAACTATTACATTCCCTTGTTATCCAGTTGACTATTTACTTAAATGTTCAAATAGTCTATTCAAGTGTTCTTTTAAGATTATTAAATCAACATTACAGCAGAAATATAGTATATTCTTACAGGTCAGACAGACATTCACTCCACCCTGAAGCACATCTTCCTTTGCTCATACTGCGCTCCGTAAGAGGCCTGCATGGTCAGTATTACAGAAGAGAAATCTGTACAATTATTTTTAAGAAAAATTTTACATTTTTATCATCCTGCTACAACCTAATGTAGGAATCTTCAAGAGATCAAAAAAGAAAAAAGATTATTCCCCAAGAATAAAAGGCATAAGAAGTCATCTTAGTAATGGAACCAAACTATGCTTTCAGGCAGCACCGCCAATAGAGACCACCAAAGAAAGAAGGCTGTGCCAGCAGGTTAAAAATGCTTACTTCAATTAAATTACATCCAAGGAGAAGGGGCAAAGCAGTCTTCACAGGGTCAGGAATTTGCTTTTCTTCAGAATCAGATTTCTAGTGAATATTCCTAAAAGTAAAACCAGTGTACCTTCAAATTACTTGTACCTTCAAATATAGCTTTTCCGTATTTCAGAAATTCTCTTTGAAGATCATATATTAGGGAAAAAAAGTTGAACATACAGCAAAAGTACAAACTGATTGTCATGAGCCTTGGGTCATATTTTACTATCTTTCTGTAGCAGAATTATAGCATGGCTTGGTTCTAAGCCGCATGTAGGAAAATGGAATAAAGTCAGTGGGGCCTCTCATTTTGTTATTAAACCTATCGAATTACTGGTTCTCATTAAGGACTATGTTCCTGACTACCACACAGTTATTAATGTGCATTATTGCCATTATAGCAAGTTCTGACCTCCGCTGTGAGTCACCTGGAGGAAAAATTTAATTGTCATCCAGGGAAAACGGGAATGAGGATAGGAACTGGCTCTTACGAGGTACCTGTGAGTGTACAATACTGTTACTGTAGCTGCTTTGCTATTTAAAAGAATAATTGCAACAAAACCCTTTACAAAATCTTAAAGTACTTCATCCAGATAGTGAATCATACTTTTTCCTGATATGTGTTATTAACTCAGCAAGCTATATGGTATACTTTTAAAAGCTGACGAAAATGAGCTACAAGAAACTGAATTTACTTACTGAAATTAGGCTGACCCTCAAACTTCACAGCAGGACATGCCCAGATGCATTTTAAAACTAGTATATTTTCTATCCTATCATCTGTTGGCTAAAGTCCATTCATATCTTTTGAAAGTTAACTCTTTTTGACTGACTCTTTTAGACTGACTAAAAATATAAAAAATTAGTTCAGTAGAAAACTGACCAACTTGATATTATAGAAATAGCTGTAATCATTTGGATGGAGATTTTCCTTTTTAACCTTAAATCTCTACTTTCAAAAAATCCATAAAGAAACCAATGAAAGTGACTCATTTCTGATATTTAAGTTAACAAAACAAGTAATTATCTGATGCAGAACTCACCACCATTAGCAAAGTAGGCAAGATACGTAATTTGTCAGCAACCACAATGGCAATAGGAGCAAGTGTTGCTAACACAGAAAACAATTTATTACTCTAGGAATTTGAACCCAAGACTAAATACTCACCCATCTTTCTATGTGCAAAAGGAAGGTGGGCAAATACATGTTCATATCCTTTTCCCTGTATAGGATGTTGTGCCTACCTTGATAAGTACATTAGCTAAGAACACATGAAAATACCAATGTATTTGTATGATAAATACTATTTAAAATAAGCTCACTTTTAATATGTGAGAAACAAGTATAATGAAATGGGAAAACATTTCTCAAGTAATTGCACAACTTTTTATGGAATGCTTCATTTGTGTTGGCATCTACATGCCATATTAGAGAAAACAAAAAGAAAATCTTGTATGATAACATAAGTGGTTATTAGTTGCAGTGGGATATAGTAGACTTTTTCAGGCTTAACATCATCCCAACATTTAGTGCAGTGCCTGACACATTAATAAGTGCTTGAATAAAGTGTATTAAACTGAATCTAATATACAGTGTGTCCCCAGGCTGAGCAGGTGACATATCATGAATTTTTAACTTAAACTTTAACTAGAAACTTCCTGCTATGAATATCTATGGTTTGGGTGGTCTACATGCCAGTTAGGTATAAAGCAGCTAAAGGTTCAGTAGTAGCTCTAGGACAACAATATTCCATTTTTTTTTTTAACCAAAACAGAGATCAAAGCTCTAAGCAAACTGGCCCAAAGTTATAGTGGTAAGTTCAGCAGAAATATAGGAAAACGACTAACACAACAGGGCTACATTGGACACTTCTACATTGTAAATGACCAATTTATAGAAAGCTGAAAATCTATAAGGGGGCAAGAAGAGTGAATTATCAACATTTAAAGCTGGAAAATTTGGCCATGAACAGATGCTGGCAATGTATAGGAAGATAGTACTGAGTTCTTCCAGGGGGTGCTGAAACCATCCACTCCTGAAAATGTCAGGGGTCCTCAAGTAGCACTAAGGAATTCATATTCTGTGTAATGTCATTTCCTTTTTAATGCTGCAGAAACCAAAACCTAGGTACTTAGTGCATTCATAAGCCCTGGTGTCTAACTTTACTAAGTTACTAACTTTGTTAGTAACTAGTAGATCCAAAGCCTGATATCCAGTCTTCTAAACTGATTCTAAATCCTACTTTCTTATTTTTTATTTATTTTTAGCAGAAAAAGCCTATGTAAATTATGCTTTTAAAACTGGTCCTTCCTTACACTTGCGTGGGCAGAATGGGAAGGATGTCCAATTTACTAGTCTAACTGGGTAGAGTCTGTCAACTGTTAAATACTTTTGACTATCACTTGGAAGGAGGTGATGAGTGGTAGGAGTACTCCTCCCTTACAATGCCAGATTTGAATGTTAAAAAGGTTGATATCACTCTAACAGTCCATACTATTCCGCAAACACACAGTCAAAATTAGAATCATAAACCGAGATTGCTTAGAGTGACGGGTAATGTAACTAGATTCTTCTAGAATCTGTCATACCATGGACTCTTAAAAGATATTTCTGAAATGGGAACAGATCCAAGAAATGAAGAGAGGGGAGAAGGATGAAGGAGAATAAAGGAACTAAGATGTACTGTATGCATGTAGCAACTCGCCTCAATGAATGTAACCATTATGTACTGAAAACATATACTAATAAAAATATTAAAGATTTTTTAAAAATCCAATTCATTCCAACAAAAAAGGTATTTGCTGAATTATTCTATAAACAAATTTCCCCAAATTGCAGAAGCCTTATCCAGTCTTAGATTACTTCAACATTGAATTTCTCCCATGTCTGCTTATCCTAAAATCCAACCCAATTCAACGCAACCCAACCCAACCCAAAACAAACACATACAGTTACAGCCTAAATTTTTTAGCTCTTTTCCTCAAGTTCTTTACAATTCTAACTAGACAGCTATAATGGGTCATAAGAACGCACTTTTTAAAAGAGATATGCCAGTCCTAATGTGATGTTTAAAAATATTCACCACCTTGTATAACACGAACACAGTGGGCAATAGCTAGTGGGTGTTCTTGGTGCTGAATGTTAGCTCTGGGACAGACTAGTTATTCTCCAACAATAGTGACCTGCTTTCCTATTTCTCATGATAGGTATTTTATCAAAACTATGTAAAATAGAATCAGAACATATCCTTAAAAAGCATAAACTGGGCATGGTAGCACATGTCTATAATCCCAGCACTCTGGCAAGCTGTGGCAGAAGGATCACAGTTTGAGCCTAACTGGGAAAACTTAGCTATTTAGTGAGATTCTGTCTAAAAATAAACAAAAAACGGCCTGGGGACAGGAATTTGAGTGAAGGCCCAGACTCTATTCCCAGTATAAGGGGAAAATATTACAGAAAACATCCGAATCTCCTTTATATGTATTTCTAAACATACCGTAAATGACCAGGCTTCCATTTCCTGTAACACTGGCTTCCATTTTCATTTCCTGTCCTTTCCTCATTGAGGGGATTTAACCAACATGAGATAAGGTAAGGTGAAAGCACTCAGCAAGCAAGAACTTGCTTTTAACTCTTTCAATAGCAAAAGCAATGACTCAGTCCTTCATTTGTTTAGAGCTATTTTTATCAGGAAACACTCTGTAGATAAGTGAATGCAATGAAGGAACTGAAGGACGGAAGTAGATGGTCTTATAATAAAATTATCTAAACACCACTGTGTTCTTCTTTTTTTTTAGGTTTTTTTTTGAGACAGGGTCTAGCTTCGTGGTTCAGACTGGCCCTGAGCTCAGCCTCAAACTCACATCACAGCAATCCTCCTGCCTCTGCCTCCCAAGTGCTGGGATTACAGGTGTGAGCTACCGCATCCGGCACTGTGGTATGTGATACTGGTTGCTGCTGGGCATGAGTCTCCATGCCCAGTATTGTTATGTGGTTACCGGGGATTGAACCCGGGTCCTTGCGTTTGTAAGACAGGCGCCGGAACCACTGAGCTAACTCCCCGGCCCAACACCACTGTGTTCTTGATAAACACACCTTCTGAAAGATACCTTTCAAAAACTACCAAAGGGAACTCTTATCCTTTGTTTGAGTTTCTTATTAAATTTAAACTTGATGTAATTATTATGCAGAAGTTTTTTATTTCTATTTATTAATTTGATTTTCTTTGCAGTGTTGGCACATACATTTAAAAAAGTATAAAATCACTTTTAATATTAATACAGATGGATGTCTTTTTCTTTTTAAGGGCTGGCAATTAACTGTTTAGAATACTAATGCAATACTTCATCACTTCTAGAAAATTAAGAGTTTAAAGTTTCAATCAAAACTCTAAAATTATTGCTCATAAGGCATTTTAACATAATCACTAAAGTGAATACAACTTTGCCAAAGTACAAGATTCTCAAACAAGTATTCATATAACGAGTTGTCATGCTTGTACCAGTAGTTTTTTTTACTTAAATACTGATTTAATATTTTTACCCTCATGTATCAAACCCAGATGATATCCAATGATTTAAGTCACATAATAAGTTCACTGATGTAAAAAATCAAATAATATTGTAGAATTGTAAAATTATTCTAGAACAGTGGTGGTAAACACAAGACAAAAGTAGGACTAATCAATTTTCTCAATAGAGGCCAATAAGTATTGGTAAAGTAAACAACCTTGAAACATAACAGATGCAAACAACCTGAAGGGCTCTCTACTAGTTTCCATCTATGCAATGTGCAATTTAGAAAGTAATCTTTCCTCTTTATTTCTCTTTTTCTTTTTATCTTCCCCTTCCTTCCTTTTATTCATTCACTCATTCTTTTCTTGCAGTACCAAGGATCAAATTTGGGCCCCTGATCTTACAGGGCAGACATGGTACCAATCGAGCTAAGTTCTCAGCCCTGCAAGTAATATTTCTACTAATTCCTAAGACAATATAAAGGTCCTCTCAGATATTTTACAAATTTTAACATTTTGAAACTGAAGAATTTTTCTGCATTTCAAGACAGTTCTAAGTATAACCCAACAGCACACCGACAAAGAACACTGCTCTTTCTGACGGTGTTTATACTTTACAAAGTGCTTCAAATCCATTATCTCAGGCTTAACTTAAAGCGCCTGATTGAGAAGGCAGGATAAAATTAGACACTGTCCATTGCATCTAGAATGGACAGGGGTAGCATTTTGAAGCTCTACCAACTCAAGGAAAGAACAATGGCCTGCATCATCTCTAATATTGAACAAATTTTCCTAGTTATGTGCAATGAAAGAATCCATCTATTATATTAAAATGTACAAAGAAAGAAAATAATTAAGAACATCTATCCCAAACCAATGCTGGGTATATAATTATTTTAAACAGAAAATGAATGATATTCCAAATGTTCTTTGCAAGCCATTTCGAAGAGTGTCAATATTGGACCAAGGATTTAGCTCAGTGGTTCTAGCGCCTGCCTTGCAAGCTCCAGGGCCCAGATTCAATCCCTGGTACCACATACCACAATGAGGGGTGTTGTTACTCATGCCAACCAGCAATCATTACCACATACCACAATGCTCGGCATGGTGGCTCATGCCTGTAATCCCAGCACTTGGGAGAAAGAGAGGAGAATTGCTGAGTTCAAGGCTGAGATCAGAACCAGCCTGACCTACAAAGTGAGACCTTGTCTCAAAAAAGTACCAAAAAAAGTGCCAAAATCAAAATATCCTTTTCATCAGAGAAATGAAAAGATTTCCAGTTGATGTTTCAATTATTTTTCTTATAGAAATAAAACTGGCATTTATCCATCTACACATTCAAGCACACAAATTGTATGATATACTTATATAGGTGTGTGAATGTCTATATAGGTATACAAACATATGTGTGTATATATGTATATATATGTAGAGTCTATATGGTGCTAGAAGCCGCTTAGGGTAGCTTAGAGAAGGCATACAAA
Source organism: Petromus typicus (assembly GCA_004026965.1). Lineage (NCBI taxonomy): Eukaryota > Metazoa > Chordata > Mammalia > Rodentia > Petromuridae > Petromus > Petromus typicus. The sequence continues at coordinate 13,004 of PVIR01005262.1, forward strand.
GTAGCTTACAGGATGCATACTCTAGAAAATAAAAATTAAAAAATCAATGGCAAGGAATGCAGGCCACAAAGGCAAAAATGAGGCAGGAACTAAATGGCTTAGAGAGAGGTTTATTGTCTCAGGCGAGGGCCTGACCTCTTCCTGGTGGTTGACTCTGAAGAGCTTGTCAAATGCCTATCAACAAGCACTGATCAAATACAGCAAATGAATGACCTGGAGATGAAGTGGCCAATTGACAAGAAATCCATCACAAGCAGTTCTTTAGCACAGTGCAGCTGATCACTGATCCCAATGGTGGCTCTGAAATGCAAGCAGTAAGAGTACCCTGGCTCATGTTAAGAAAACAGATTTCAAAGTATCCTACTGCTTTGAAAATTGATGGTCATGAAGATACAAGGTTAAAGTTTATAGTCAAAAAAATCTGATGAAAGTATAACTATTTCTTGTATACTGAAAGATAGGTCAGTTAATGATTACTTGGGTTTTTGTGCAGGAATATTTAATATGAAAGAATTGAAATAGGCAAGGTTTCAAGTCCCTGGAAAGCCACAGAGTAACCCTTTATCTCCCTCCTTCTGGGATCACAGAGTTGGATGGAATCTACCAGGAGTTTCAAGCCATATTTTACATGTGTGCCAACTCTGATTAGTTAACAGCAATAGTGGGGTGTTTTTTTGTTTTGTTTTGTTTTGTTTTTTTTGAGACAGGGTCTCACTTTGTAGTTCAGGCTGACCCTGAGCTCAGCCTCCAACTCACATCACAGCAATCCTCCTGCCTCTGCCTCCCGAGGGCTGGGATTATGGGTGTGAGCTACCATGCCCGGCACTGTGGTATGTGGTACTGGTTGCAGCTGGGCATGAGTCTCCACACTCAGTATTGTATGTAGTTCCCTGGGGGGACTGAACCCAGGTCCTTGCGCTTGCAAGACAGGCACCGGAACCACTGAGCTAAATCCCCAGCCCAGCAATAGTGTTTTTAAAGTGGAAGGATTCTGAGCCCAGCCAGGCAAGCAAGAAAGAGTATTCTCATGTGTTTATCAGCAATTCTACTAGAAGAGAGGGAATGGGGCAATACGTGGTCATCTGCTTGTTCAGTCTCAATTTTCAGTTCAATTTGCCATCACCAATACGAGTGGGTGGGTTACTGGCTATCTGCATTCCCAATATATTTATTAATTATCATTTGTTTTATTACAAAAAATAACTTGATGTGTTATAGAAATAACATGCAATAAGATTATAATAAACAGGTAGGAAAACAGGGTGAGAGAAGTATGTATCACGGGGCGTGGTAACATTCATCTTTGAGGCAAAATCGAAAGCCTTCATGTTCACCATGCAGCTTTTATGTTCATCATTTTCCCAGCTCTGAATCTGGCCATCAAGATAAAAATGCCTCTGTAATTCAAGATTTAGGCTTACACTTTACCTTCCTTTGGGGCCATTAAGCAAAATCTCCTAGGCTTATCTCTGTGGAAACAAGGCCTAGCTCTATCTTGTGCAGATATAGGCTAGCAGAGTGCACAGATTTTAGGCACATGTCCAGAGATGTTATCTTTATAGCTCATCTTGGTTCATAACATGAGAAGGCTCAGCCTGGGACACACCCTGTAACCACGTCAGTACAGCAGCAACAAGCCCGAGACTGCTGCTGAGGAGGTTTATAAAGTAACAGCAGTACATTTGGAGAATGAAGGGTTGCTAATTTACTATGGCCTCAGGTATTTTATGAAATGTCACCTCTTAATTTTTCTTTAATGAGGTTTTCATTCATTGCTAATGAGTTGTTAGTATATTCATTTTCTCATGTGTTTTCCTTAATTCCACCCTGGTCACTGGTTAACAATGGGGCCCAGGGAGGATCTGGGGCTGGAAGTATCTAAGATCAGAAAATCATTAAATGTAAGATCTTTAGGTGCAATTAAAATTCTGAGCAGGAAAACAATCCTGAAAGCCCATTAACTGTCTACATAGGCTAGTGAAAGTTGGTGCGGTTACATTGGAAATCCAAACAGAAAGGCCACCTAGAGAAAGGAGGTGAGGAAATTACCACTAGTATTAACAACTACTCAGGATGAACCATCTTCCAGAAAGAGAATGTTCCTTCAAGCTCAGAGCTAGAAATTTATCAAAAACTTTATCAGGAATTCACGGTGGACTGAGAAGAAAGCAGACATAAAGGTCATAGGTAGTTTATAAGCTAGCACCGACAATTCTAGATTGGGATTTATTTAGGTATCAAAACAAAAGTGAAAAAATAAAGACAAACAACTAAAGCACATATGCTGGAAAGTTGTTGAGTATTTTTATTTTTTTTATCTTTGAACACTTTTTAAAAAGGGACAGTTAATTCAAAGCCAAAGTGAGTTTCAAGTGAGAATGGATATAAGAAAGCCACATTCAAAGAAAAACTTCTTTCATTAAAGACATCAGTCAAGTTAGAAGATGCTGGAAATCATGACTGTTCATTGATAATCTAGTATGCTGCTGTTCATCTCCCAGAGAACAGACCTAACAGGTTATGTTTCTGATGGAAACACCATTAGATATCTGAAACATCAGTATCCTGGGGAACCACTCTGATAAGAATAATGACTGCTGTACCAACTGACAAGAGATGATGACCAAACAATGTTCCTCCTGCTGTGACTTTAGGAGCACTGCCACACCACAAGGCTGAAACAGAGTTCAAGGTGAAGAGAAAATAACCCAGGAGGATTCTAGCAGACATGCAAACCAGAAACTGATTCTGCAGAACTGCCAACACTCGACATGAAGTCAATGCACAGTATCTTAACAGCCAAAGTCGGAAATGTAATTACAAAATGGAGTGTTCATTAGAGGAAAACCCTGAGTTGAGAAGTTCTGTTTTTCCCAGCTCTGAAGCCAAAGGAGCTTCCCCTGGGTCTCTCTAAGGGCCACACCTTACGTGCAATGCCCTGTCATGATTACCTTGGGGCTGGAGCACACCAGTGTGGCAGATATTCTAAGGGCAGAATTTTGGAGCTAACACACAAAGCTCTCCAATGATGATGCGCCCAAGGAAAAATTCATACTCCCTGGAACAGCAGTTAGGAAATTAGGCTTGAAAGAGATGCTCAGGGGTCTCTGCATGTTTCCGTCTGAATTTTACTCATTATCCTTTAAAAACAAACAATATCATATCTTTTCTCTGATACGAGAATATGAAGTTGTAATTTAGATGCAGCATGTGTAGTTAATATTGCAAAGTAGAAAATATTTAAAAAGAATGTAAGGTAAATAACAAGGGGAAAGTGAATGTGGTAATAATAAAGAAAAAAGAAAAAGATTGTATATATAGGGGGTGGGGGGATGCAGGGTGGGGGAAAAGGAAAAAAATGAGAATCGAGTCATGTCGTATTCTAGTACAAAGTCTTAATGTTGAATGCGATTATCATGTGTATTCATAATGTACCAATAAAGATTCTTAAATATAAAATAAAAACAAACACTGAATAAGTAGGAAATGCAGACAAAAATATCACAATTTTTTTGTGTGTGAAATCAAGATCGACTTAGGACCTTGCATTTGAGAAGCACAGTCTTTAAGCTAAATTCTCAGCCCAACACAGAAAGTATAACATGCTGATGACCACATCTATATTAAGCCACTTCAAATGCAGGTGCTGGACAAACACGTTTCTTGCCAACTCTCTGCATACATTTGAACTTCTTATAAATGAGTCATTGGTTAGGAAAGCTCTAACTCTGTGTCGGTATTCTTCCCTAAATTCAAGTCTGCACATGTTCATTCATATAAAATTGTACAAACTACTTACATACACATCATGTTCAAACAAATGCCAGGCCAAGAGCAGGTACAACTGGTCGGCACACACCCTCACCAGCATGTACGAGTCAGCTGTACAATAGTAATCTGCTGCTGTACTAAGTCATGATAGCGTGGCATCGTTAACTTGTTCTGATTGTGTTGTGAGTCCTCCTCGCCTGATTTTTATATCTATCATGAGCCAACTGAATAGCTGTAATATTAGCAATTCAGTGTTGAAAATATCTGGTCATTTTCAACTTCGAGATTAGACTACTTCTAAAGTATATTATGATGAGATGAGCTATTAGTATTTGTAACATTTTGCAATTGCTTATGGATTTGAATAAGAGACTTTTTAAATGCTGTACAAATGAAACAAAATATAGAAATAAATTAGATATGTATTTGTTACTGTACTGTAATTGTTTCTTCGAGCCTTGATTTCAAATTTTCGAGTTCAGCAAACCTGGTGAATTTTATACATGTTATAAATTTGTAGCAATAATATATGTAATATGTAGTTTTATTTAATACTTTAGTTGATTAGGGGAATTGTCTACTTAAACATTTAAAACAGAAACCTGTGCTAGTGTAGTTTTGTTACAAATGTGAGAAGTACTAATCCCGCCAGCCCAGTGCTGGGAGACTGGGTGGTGTCTGTCACCTCTAGCGATGAGCTGTCTCATCCATCGGTGGTAACACAATATAACCTAATACAATGTCAACAGTATTGATACAAATCTTATCCTTTGCTGAGTGTGCCCTGATACACTTGGGGAGCTATCCAGTAAACAAGAAACTCCAAATCTCCTACTTAGTTCTTCCTTAATCTGATTCCTCAGCACTCTGGGAACCTGTGGCAAAAGGATCACAAGTTCTAGTCCAGGCAGGACCACTGAGCAACCCAGCAAGACCCTTCCTGAAAATAAAGGAAGAAAATACAGTGACATGGCTCACTGTAAGGCCCTGGATTCACTTCCCAAATCTGACTTTTGATCTGACTTTTGAGAAGAGCTGAGCAGATGAGAGGCAAAACTGAAATTCTCTGGCAAGAAACCAAAGTGCATTTCTCCATATACTTCTTAGCTGCTCTTACTTCTTCCTCTGAAAAGTGTCTGTTCATTTCAGATGCCCATTTTTGAATTGGGTCTTTAAATTTGGGTGGGCTGATTTTTTAAGCTCTTTATATATTCTAGATAGTAGCCCCTTGTCTGAGGAACAGGTGGAAAAGGTTCTTTCCCACATTGTTGGTTGCCTTTTCGCTCTGTTGGTGGTTTCTTTTGCTGTGCAGTTTTTTAATAGAATGAGATCCCATTTGTTCATTTCTTCTGCCAATTCTTGTGCTACAGATGTTTTGTTCAAGAAGCCTTTTCCTAAGCCAATATCTTCAAGAAGTTTTACCTAACCTATTCTGCAGCAGATTTTGAGTGTCTGTTTTAATATTTAGGTCTCTTATTCACTTTGATTTTAGCTTGGTACATGGTGAAAGAGATAGGTCTAACTTTAGTCTTTGGCAGGTTAAAGCCCAGTTGTTCCAGCACCATTTGTTAAAGAGGTTATCTTTCCTCCATTGAGGACTTCTGACTCCTTTGTCAAAGATGAGGTGGCTCAGTGTATCTGGAGTAGTTTCTGGATCTTCTAATCTACTCCACTGATCTTCAGGTCTGTTACTTTGCCAGTACCATGCCATTTTTATCATGGTGGCTTTATAGTATAGTTTCAGGTTCGGAGTTGTGATACCCCCCACCATGTCCCTGTTGCTTAGAATTGCTTTGGCTATTCTAGGTCATTTGTGGTTCCAGATCAAAGTTTGGATTTTTTTTCTCTAGATCTGTGAAATACGGTCTTGGGATTTCAATTGGGATTGTGGTGAATATGCATAGTAGTTGTGGGAGGATAGCCATTTTGATGATGTTTGTTCTTCCTACCCAGGAGCAAGGTATATCTTTCCATTTTTTGATATCTTCTTTTATCTCCTTTTTCAGAGTGCTGTAGTTTTCAGAGTAGAGGTCTTTCACCTCCTTTGTTACATTGATTCCTAGATTTTTTTTTTCTGGATGCTACTGTGAAAGGGATTGCCTGATTTCTTGCTCAGTGAATACGGTATTTGTGTATATAAAGGCTAATGATTTTTGAACATTAACCTTGTATCCAGTTACACTACTGAATTTGTGATTAGGTCTAGCAGTTTCTTGGCTGAGTTTTTAGGATCCTCTAGATAGAGTATAATGTTATCAGCAAATAATGACAATTTAACTTCTTCTTTTCCAATCTTTATTCCTTTTATTTCTTTCTCTTGCCTAATTGCTGTGGTTAATGTTTCCAGAACTACACTGAACAGAAGTAGTGAGAGAGGACATCCTTGTCTTGTTCCTGATATTAGTGTGAAAGGTTTCAATTTTTGACCATTTAATATGATGCTGGCTGATGGTTTCTCATGGATAGCTTTTATTAGTTTGAGATAGAGACAATCTATTCTAATCTTCTGTAGGGTTTTGAACATAAATGGGTGTTGTATTTTGGCAAATGCTTTTTCGGCATCAATTGAGATGACCATGTGCTTTTTTTCCCTTGAGTCTGTTAATATAGTGTATAACATTTATTGATTTATGTATGTTGAACCATCCTTGCATACCTGGGATGAATCCAACTTGGTCAGGGTGTATAATCTTTTTGATGATTCTCTGTATTCTGTTTGCCAGTATCTTACTGAGAATTTTTGCATCAATGTAGATGCAGATGAAAACAACACTGAGATTCCATCTCACTCCACAAAGGATGGCTGCTATTTCAGAATTAGCCAACAACAAATGTTAGTGAGGCTGCACAGAAAAGGGAACCCTTTTCCACTGTTGGTGGGAATGTAGACTCTTACAACCTCTGAGGAGATCAATGTGGAGATTCCTCAAAAAGCTAGGAATGGAGGTCCCATTTGACCCAAACATTGCTCTGCTAGGTATATATACAAAGGAATTAAAAGGTTCATTTCACAGCAACATATGTGCACTCATGTTTATAGCAGCTCACTTTGTGACTGCTAAATCTTGGAAACAACCCAAATGTTCATCAACTGGAGACTGGATAGAGAAGATGTGATTCTTTTATAGAATGGAGTATTACTCTGCCATTAAAAATGGTAAGATTGAGTCATTCATACTCAAATGGATGTACCTTCAGGACGTCCTCATAAGTGAAATAAACAGGTCATAGATGTGTAAATATCGTATCTTTTCTCTGATATGAGAAAATGAAGTTGTAAATGATTTGTAGTATGTATAGTTGATATTGTGAAATAGAAAATATTTAAAATGGAAGAGAATGTAGGGCTAAGTAAAGAGGGGAAAATGAATGTGGTAATAATAAAGAAAAAAGGAAACAAATTGTGAATATAGGGGGTTGGGGTTGCAGGGTGGGGGGAAAAGGGAAAAAATGAGAATCAAGTTGTGTCATATTCTGGTACAAATCCTCAATATTAAATGTGATGATGATGTGTATTCATAATGTACCAATAAAGATTTAAGAAAAAAAACAAGAAACCAAAGTGCAAATGAACTTTCATGTTCATGATTTAGGGCAGAGTTAAGGCTATGTTTACATTAACAGAGGAAAAGTAAAGAGGCAAATCATGATTGGTGTATGTTAACAGGAGACAAAGAATGCATTCCCAGGCCTCCTGCTTCCTGATTTGTGATTCCAAGAAGGTCACAAAATGAGCCTCCTTTTCTTTTCTATTATCCTAAGAAAGGACTAAAACAGAAGCTTTACTAGGACCGACTAGTAAAACCTCCTAGGAATGTTTTCAAGACACCTAATGACAGTGGTAATATGAATATGTGTTAGGAAATGTTCAGAGCATTTTGTACACTAATCCATGTAGTCCTTACGGGCACCCTCTGGATGCAATCATCCAGACTCTACAAGCAAGGAGACTAGGAAACAGCAGGGTCAAGAAAACTGCTCAAGCAAGTGGTAGAGACAAGCAGATAGCTCCAAATCTGTATGTTTTTTCATACCAGTGAGTATTATTACCCTGCCTCTTGCCAATGCCATCTACTAATATTCTGCCTTAGAATCTAAAGGAGGACTTGTGCGTACAAAGTTTAATTTTGATGAGCACTTAAAAATTAGGCAAACTTGATAAGTATGGCTTTAAACAATTAACTGCATAGCATCAAACTGAAACTAAAAATAATGAACAACAGATAATGAACAATAGGGGAAAAAACTAAGAAACAAAGAAATTTCCTTTTCCAGCATTAGTTCCAAGACTCCCTCTCAGATATCAAATCTTTCATATAAAACAGCTGCTTATTTATGGATATACACATTCTCTCGCATACTTAAATCATCTTTGATGATTTCAAATACCAAATACAATGTAAGTAATGTGTAAATAGTTGCTAGACTATATTGTTTAGAGAACAACAATAAGAGAAAAGTCTTTACATGTTCAGAACAGATGGAATTTTTTCAGCAAGTATTTTCAATTTGCTGTTGGCTCAATACATGGAGCAAAACCACAGAAAGATATGGAGACTTGAATGTATTATCTACCAAACTGCATCTAGCTCTTAACATAGACTAAGTTTTTGAGCAAAACTTATACCTTTTATTAAGGGGCACTACAACAGCTTCATAAATTGTAGCCTAGATTTGGAAGTGAAGATGAAACATTTTGGAAAAGCCCTTGGAAAAGATTCATACTCCTATCCAAAGAGGTGAGCAGGCCCAATTCATTTCTGGGACTACAAATGACTGCCTCTTTGTTTTTTCTTTAAAGAATGAGTCCTTACCCTGAAAGGAAGGGCCTTTGTGAGTTTGGAAATCTATGCATGTAAATACTAAAGCATAAAAAAAAAATGTTGGTCTCCACAAAGGGGCCCAAGACAACAGAGGCAAGAAGGTGCGAGGGCCGCAAGAGAAATGAGGGAGTTAAGTGGTCAGAGCTGTGTAAACACTGTACAGAGGCATCAGCCTGGCACTGCCAGGTGAGGGAGGAAAAAACATCCAGGGGAAGAGAAAGGCCGTTTTGCTGGCACAGCCAGAAGCTTGGTCAAGACTGTCTGTGTAATGAGCCTACTTCCTCATTCATCCTACACACCCAGTTACCAAACACACCCTCCTCTCCTCTCACTCAGTCCCATAGTTCACTTACAAAGCTCTTCTTCAAAGACTCTAGTCTGAAGCTAAGTGATCTTATCCAGGGAGTTAGGAAGCATTCCGTTAACCAAAAAATAAACTTTTAAAGAGGGAGAGCGCTTGAAGCTCTACTATAAAATATAAAGAAAATAATTAAATGCTAAGGAAATGTATAGAACATATCACTGCTGACCAGGAGGACTATCTCTACTTAAAAGTTTCTAATGTGCTATAAAGGATGGATAATAAATGAACAGGTCACCTATTCCATTTGACAAATGTAATGTTAATTACTAATCTCTATCTGTACTGAAGATTCATCAGTCTGAAACTGATATATTATACGTTTCCAATCAATGGCCACACCAAAAGTATGCAGTTTTTCCTGAGTAGAGAATTTCTTAGCAAGAATAAAAATAAGTTCTTCCTCTTCAGCTCTCTTCTGTTAATGATACCAAAGTCCCAGTTTCCTACACCTAAGTCTTTTATTACTTTTGACTCAGCTTCTCCCTTGGACCCACCCTCTATCCCACATACGTCAAAGGCAAATCCAAGACAGTTTATGTCATCTATCTCCTTCGCGATGTACAAAGGTATTCTCTAGTGTTTAAGATCTTCTACCTCCTGGTTCCAACAAACACCAGAGAGGGCAGACAGAAGAAGTAGATTTGCATTCCTGACTTGGGTTGTCTACTTCATATCCTGAAGACTCTTTCAAGTTTAAAGCTTTTCCTAACACCTTCATCACACACACACACACACACACACACACATACACCACTTTGCAATCTTGGTAGCACTTTCTCTCTCTCTCTCATATTCTGCTCTATATGCTGTGCGAATTTTATTTTCAAGACAAGAACCTCCTTAAAGGCAGGAGAAGTATCTTATTTCATGTGGCATCCAGCAAAACTACTGGCATAATGCTTAATAAACATTTGTTAAATTAGATAGATTAGGATTCATCACTCCTGTTTCCTGGAGAGCCACCTGATTTTCTGTTTCAATCAGGTTTACACTCCTAAGAAAATTATAATGCTTCTTCATTATTTTCTGACGCAGTGTTAGGACTTGTTAATGATCTCTAAAAGAATGTTCTTTCTTATCTTTGTACAAACCCTCTCAGGCACCAAACAAATGATAAATTATACAGTTTCTTTGTGCTGCATAGTCTACCTATTAGACGGCTAACCAGGAATGGAGATTCAACTAAACTAAAAGGGGTTGTGTTGTTAGATGTCAAGAAAGATGGGCTCTTCCTATATCCTTCTCCTCTTCTGTGAGCTTTCATTCAGATGACTATTTCTGTGGCCTCAAGGAAAGCTAGTTTTCCTAATAAAAACCTGTTAAATCTACCAGAGCTGAGTATCTCTTTCAGCTCCAAGAGAATGAGTCTTTGAGGTTTGTAGCAAGCAGAAAAACACAGGTTCTGAAGAGAGGAGGAAGAAGAAAAACAACTGGCGGTCAGAGCACATGTAGTGAGAAAGCAGTTTTCTGAGTGTGGGCTCTGGAATCTTCTGACTCCACCATTACAAGCTATGCTGTTCTGAGCAATAAGGCAAAGAGACATCTTTGGCCTTCATCTTTAAACTGGGAACAATATTATTGCTCAAATTATTCTAAGGATTAAACAATAAAACATTTGGCCTACTTCGTGCTCTCAGCAGGCTTTAGACAAATGCTAGCTGCTAGTATTATTTAAGTATGTATATGTAACACAAGACTTTTTACATACAGATTTTAAAGTTATTTATTTATTTATTTATTTATTTTAGGTTTTTTTGAGACAGGGTCTCATTTCGTGGTTCAGGCTGGCCCTGAGCTCAGCCTCAAACTCACATCACAGCAATCCTCCTGCCTCTGCCTCCCGAGTGCTGGCATTACAGGCGGGAGCCACCATGCCCAGCACTGTGGTATGTGATACTGGTTGCTGCTTGGCGTGAGTCTCCACGCCCAGTATGGTATGTGGTTACTGGGGAATCGAACCTGGGTCCTTGCACTTGCAAGACAGGTGCTGGAACCACTGAGCTAACTTTCCAGCCCTTAAAGTTTTACTTTTTATTGACATGGATATATTTACAATGTATGATTAATGTTTCACTGCAAGTACATATTGACTAATGATCAAACTGGGTAGCATATCTATCACCTTAAGTGCTTAGTATAGATTTGTAGTAAGAACGTTAAAAAAATTTTTATTACCTATTTTAAAATATTAAATACTGTCATTTTCTGGTGGATTAGGACACCAGAACTTATTCTTCCTAATAACTTGGTGTAACTTGGTACCCACTAACAACCTCTTCCCACACCTCTCTCCCTTACACATACCCTTATTATGAATTAAAGATGGGCAAACGTCAAGGAGAACATTAAAAATTCTTGATATTCATGGTAACCCAATAAAAGCAAATTCTGAATAAAAGCAGCAAAACTGCCAAAGAAAGCATTTAGAAGCTTTTGGTTCTGATAACACTATCTTTTTTTTCATGTAATGGCTAAACATCCTCACTGTATTGCTACAGAATTTTTAGTTCACACAAAGGGACAAGAAATGAACATACAGTAAATACCACCTGCATTCACAGAGGAGAGGATGATTTTTTTAAAAAACACTGTGTGGCTCTGATCATTCTTCTCATTGCTGGCTTTCTGTTTAACTTATGCTAAGCCTAGTATCAAAATGAGCTTGCCAGCAGCTTTGCAGTATTTGAGCACTCTAGCAGAGAACATCTCCTTATCTTGTCTAGGAATAACAAAGTAACACCTGAGAGAAAAAGGCTGACCAGTAGTAAAGAGAGCTGGCTGAACAGCTAAATATCCACACTGACCAACAAATTTTGCAATGAGAATAAATTAGGAAATAGTCGTAACTGAAAGTTTCTGCCAAAATACCAAATGCATGCATACATTTGAGACTTGGCAATAATGTCCCTGACATAGAGTTATTTTTATTTTTGCTACAGCAACAATTTAAACTCTTACCAAAACGAAGCAAGCCATGCAGACAGAGGAAAAGCACAGGCATCACCCAGGGGCCACACTTCAAGATTTTGCCAAAAGTCTGTCCAAGCAGCTCTCAAAGATTAAACACTTGTTAATTCGGGGGAACTGCCTATACGCTAAACAAACTGATCAAGGTGAAGACGCACAAAGGTCTAAATGATGCAGTCCTCTAATGGAAAAGTAGGTATTTATTTTGTAACCTGGGGGGGAGGTGCGCTAAAGTTTATTGTCTGTAATATTAGGTCTTCCAGGAGTATTCAGACTATTTTTTAGTGCATCAAAGACCTTCTGTACATAAAGTATTTCTTATGGTGTCAGAACGTTTCCATGTTAAAAAGGGAAATGAAACAACTGGCATGAGCAACAGGTGGTTCTTCCAGCCCAGGAAATGATTGGAGGAAGGTACAGTGAAGCACACTCTTCCTCCTAAATTCCCACTACTCTTTCATGGTTACTTTTTAGGGGAAAAAATCAGAAAGGTTATGTATGCTTTTCAGTATCAATGTGCCACATTTTATTTTATTTATTTTTTGAGACAGGCTCTCTCTCGCTTTGTAGTTCAGACTGGCCCTAAGCTCAGCCTTGAGCTCACAGCGGTCCTCCTGTCTCTGCTTCTCGAGTGCTGGGATTACAGGCGTGAGCCACCACGCCCGGTACTGTGGTATGTGGTTCTGATTGCTGGTTGGTGTGAGTCTTCATGCCCAGCATTGGTGTATGTGGTTACCAGGGATCAAACTCAGGCCCTTGTGTTTGCATGGGAACCACTGACCTAAATCCCTGCCCCAATGTGCCACATTTTAAACTCTTCAATCAAATATATCTTCCAGGAGGAGAGAGTTAGATTACAGTTAATGACTCAATATTTTGATGTAGTAGATTGGTATTTCTTTTTAAAAGAATAAAATAAAGTTTGAAAACTCCACACTGTAAGTTGTTTTCAATAATTTCCTTGGTTTAGCCCCCATTATTTATTATGTGTCCTTAATTATATCAGCAAGACAAAATTTAGAAACTACTGCTATAGTATTCTATGTGTTATTAATCTTCTAGATCATTTTTTTTAAAAAACCCTTAAGTAGTTAAAGACTTGTTTTTAAGGGACACATTCAATGAGAGAAACATTTTTTTGCTACTCTGCGTGAGTGTTTTCTTCTCCTATACTTCAAAGAAATCTAAGAAATAGAAATTCACTGGATATGATTTTGAGTACCCTTGTAAAATGCAATTCTAAAAAAACTAAAAAATTCAAATAACTACGTAATTGTCATTTTTTAAATGTATGACACTATAAGGTAATGAGTGCGGCAGTAACCTCATCCCTGGAATAAAGAGGATGGCTACTTAATTCCAAGTCAGAGGAAAACTGCAGAGACACTAATTAAGTCTCAGAGTTACAGGCATAACAGAGACATGCAGGGAAAAAAATAGAACCACTTTAGATGATCCGCTTTCCTAACGGTTGTCCGAATTTCTTAGAAGAATCAGAAAAACTGAAATCAGTCTTTTACAAACTAGTGGTTTCAAATCAGCCCTTGGTTCGCTGGCCTCATTTGTGGGCAGCATGAACAGAGCAGGGCCACACTAAGGGACACGAGAGGACAAGGTGAGGGTCTGAGAGAACCCACGAGAGTCAGTGCCTCACCTTCGCGCCCTCTCAGGGAAATCAACTCCAGCTTTCTCTGGTGATTCTAACTGGTTTGGATTTCAATGTTTCCATCTCCCCGAATTCCCAAATCCCACCCCATCCCACCCAGCCCCGTTCCCTTCACAGCCCCGGTCAGACTTGCATCATCTCTCACCTCCCAGTCTCTCCTACTCCAGTCCACCCTTCCTACTGCACTCTGGACTACCATCTAAGGGGGGGATAGAAGACGCTTATACTTTTCTTCCTGTCTAACCATGAACTACTCCACAATTCAAGAATAAACTAGACATTTTAGGTTCTCAAGGTGTCAACGATGTGTGATATTCCTCAACCTGTGCTTCCTCACCCCCTCCTCTGTTCTCAGGCACCAGGGCTCTGGCCAACTCACAGCTCCTGTGCACCAGCTGCACACCAAGAAACCCTCTCTGTGCTTTGTAATTTTTTTATGTGTACTTTTAAAAACATCCAAGTATTCTCATAACTCTAGGCTTCTTTTGCAGGCCTGGAAAATACCAGTGGTTAACTCCCCATGAAATGTTCCTTATCTTTAAGGCCAAGATGTCATCTCTGCCCTGAAAGAGTCCCCTCTGGTCTTCTCACATCAAGGTTAACACAGCTTTCCTCTGTTTTCTCACAGAATGCCACAGATAAAAACACTGACTTGGTTCTTTCTTAAATTACAGTTGGTTGTTTCTGTTTACATCTGTTGACCTGTCTTGCTTCTCTGCTTCAACTTTTAAGACCTGTACTGCATTCAAAATAATAAGAAAAACAGAAAACAACAAAAAACAAGAGATAGGCCATAAAAATGTACAGATATTATAACCAGGAGACTATTTTTATTTCAAACATCAGTGAGTGGCCATCTTATCACAAGCAAGATTAAATGTTTCATTTATTTTAAAATCATATATTTCACTGTACTTTGAAATAAATTAGAAATTTATGGAATGAAAGGAAACCATGGGTTGAGTTAGGAAGAAGTGTTACATAAAGTAAGAAGAACAGATACACTGCATATCAGGAAGAACTATGGACTAAACCTTGCACACAAATGCTGTTTTAAAATCTTCAGAAAAGAGTTTGGACACAAAAGATTTTCCACGTCATGGTCATTATTAAAACAAAGAACGGATGAAGGGTGGGTTGATGAGGCTGAAAGGGGTCATCAGTAAGCAGCCAAAACAAGCCTCAAGGGAGAGAATGCTGCAAGATGCGTGAACATGAATGAGTTCCCTGGCTTTCTCTGCTATTGAAACCAGAACATGGTGGAGTAATTTGTTCCTTAGCTTTAAATGTAGGATTAAACATAACTTAAGCTTATTCCATGAGTTAGGACTTAGGGATGCTAAGAAGGATTAATATTTATTCAGTGACAACTGTGTTCTAAGAAGAGAATCGCTCTTTTATGCATATGACAGGTTGAACATCCCTAATTAAAAAATCCAAACTCCAAAATCCCAAACATCAGGAGGGCTGACATGATACCACAAGTAGAAAATTCCATACCTTACTTCCTGTAATAGGTCACAATCCAAATGCACGTGCACTAAAATGACTAGAGTGATTTCACACACAAGTGAGCAATCTGTGGAGAAGATATGCTGCATGCATTACGTATTATCATAGATGTTCTGCCTAATAATGTCCTAGGGAGAACAGAACTATATGCAAATACTGTAAGGTGCTAAGTGTGAAGTGGCAAGTGATAATATGTAAGAAATTAGGGAGCCTAGCTATTACTGTGTCCGAAGCACGAAGAACTCAGACATGGCTCTAAAGAACCGAGGATGGGAAATGAATGAGGAGGTGCCTGAGGTGAAGCGGTTCTCTCCTATCACATCACAGGGAGTAAAGATGGAAGCACCTCCTAAGAAATGGGAAAGCAGATTCCACAGGGCTTGGAGACTAAAGAATAGTGGGAAGTGGTCAATGACTGCTCCAAAGCTTCACGTCAAGGAACACAAACAGAAAATGCAATAATTTTATGGAGAGATAATGCTGAATTTCAGGTTCAAATAAAATAGTCAACTTGAAAGACTACAATGAATAGTTGTAAAATAGCCAACTTGAAAGAGAAGACAATGAGTAGTCTTATAAGAGGGTGGATAGATGCAGAGTATCTAGACAAGAAAACAGAAAGAAAAAGGGCACAGAGCTGACAAGAAAGGGTTGAGCAGTAGTAGTGATGGCAGGGAAACCTTAAGAGACATAAGGGCCATTGATGATTCCAGGGCAGCTTCAGATGAGAAGCTAAACACAAAACATAACCAAGAGAGTAAAGGGGTAGGAAAACAAAAGCAATGAAAGACCCTCAACTCATCCGTCTAAAAAGTTCACTGGAGAAATCTGAGAAATAGTTAATAACTGAAAAATATTTATATGATAAGTACACACATGGCATAGTCTGCTTGACTGGTTTTCACTGTCATCTCTTTTTATGTCACAATATCTGCTTTCCCATTGTCTTTTCTTCTCATATTCTAGCACCTCTACATGGTGTTCCAGACAGAGTGCTTCTCAAAAGATTTAAAAGCTTTCCTCCTCATTTAAAAAAGTCTTTGTATTATACTTGCATTTAAACTTCGTAAATCATTTGTGTAGAGCTGGATCACTGTTGTAAACATTCTTGGATATTTTCTCCCATCTCTGTTATGTGGGAAAGATCCAAGCCCCTGGGAGAGCCCTGTGTTTCAGTTGTTGTCATCTCCCCAATTTAGTTTCATCAGGTCACTTTAAATTTTTAGTTGTACAGTCTTTTCCTCGTTTTCAGAGGTACAGATTTGCATTTACCTTTTCTGGGCAGCTTCTGATACCCACTTTTCTAAAATCTCTAATTAGGTCCAGTGGGTTTTTCAGCCCTAGGATGAATCACTTTCTCATAAGATTCTTGTCACTCCCATGTCACCAAGTAAATATCTTTTACTGGAAACAATTACAACCAGAATAGGAATGCCCTTTTTTACTGTCCTCACATTCTAAGATACAAAACTGTCAGCAAATCCAAATCTGGTATTTGTGAAGATTCTCTGTGTTAAATGGAGTGAGACTTCCAACATATTTTGAGATAGCATCCTCTATTATCATTACATCTTGCCTTAGTACGAAACGAATCAAGAAACTATCGTCAGAATTTAATATCCAACCTGGGATTTTGTAAGAGCCTTTCTTTTGCAAATTACAAGGGAGAGGGAGGATGGCAAATAGCTATTGCTGCTATGAATAATAGCAAAAAGAGAAATGTTTACTCATGTGAAGAAAATCCGTGTGTATCAAAAAAGAACAACAAAGAGGGAATATTCCAGGAAAAATGATAAAATGCTATTCTACTATGTTTGGAATATGATGTGATTCAATAATAAAATTACTGGCTCAATCTTTCAAGCATAAATTTACCGTACGCAAAGTGTGGCATTACTTCATGATTTTATGGTTACTGAACTGTCTCCTGATCGCAACACTCAACTTACATAATTCAAAACCAGCGGAAGAACAATTTGTTTTTTGAAATTTTCTCTTTATCTTACACCTTAAGAATTTAAGGGTGAGTTTTGTTCTTTTGTTTCCTACAAAGTTGTATTTTTAGCTCCGCAGACTTTATGGCGCTCTATCTACCTGTAATTATGCTGCAGAAGCATAAGAAGACGCCAATGAAAGGCCAGCAGCAGACAAGATAGCAGGAGGCCCATTAGTGGTCTTAAACAGCTTCGAGGAGGCAGGACATGCTTGGCAGGGTTCCTGCTGCCTCTGGCCAGGCATGACAAACCCCAAGAGCTGGGCTTGCTTTCAGTTAGACCCTAGTGCAGGGCATTATTTCACTTTCCTGAAACCCAAGGGGTGAACTCTAAATTGAAGAGGGCTATACAAGAGGGAGAAACACAAAAGGCACAGGGAGAGGGTTCGCAGTGGTGGCCTCCTAGCAAGCTCTCCGGATCCTACAGGGCCACCACCTACTGTACCGCCCTCCCCCTTTCAAAGCAAAGCAAAAGCACCACCATATCCTTCATGGAAGGCCAGATATTACTTTTAATTGCAGCTTAGAAATATGATGCAAACTCATTTTAAAAGTTAAAAAAGAAAAAGTAATGAATCTGGACTTTACTCAGGATAAGAAACACGAGATGCCAATAGGAAACATTCTCTAGTAGAAATCATCTCCCACGGTTATGCAAAATTCATTTGTAAAGCATCATTACTATCTTTGGATATACTTAAAAAAGTGTTATATGTGTAGGTGTTTATCACTTATGGGGTTTGATATTATTAGTCATTACACAATGCACTACACAGTGCTTCTAGCTCC
This sequence comes from Petromus typicus, assembly GCA_004026965.1. Lineage (NCBI taxonomy): Eukaryota > Metazoa > Chordata > Mammalia > Rodentia > Petromuridae > Petromus > Petromus typicus. Next base: position 30,889 of record PVIR01005262.1, read on the forward strand.
TTATTTTAGATAAGTCCTTTTTTTTGTATCAGGGATCAAACTCAGGACCTAGTGCTGTGCTACTAAGCTGTATCCCCAGCAGATGGGTACTTTTGATTCAACTGAGTTAATGTAACTGCTGTAAAGTACCACATTTATGTTCCATTCAACATTAGCATATAACACAACATTACTTTGGAACTTTATGTACATGTACATTTTTCTTAAGTCTCAGGAAATGGCAGTTCTTATTCTCAATAGGATGAGGATGAACCAGCCAGACTCTAAATGGTGGATGCTCAAATTACAGGTCCTCATAAAGATGGACTGGTACTATCCCAGCAGGAATGAAGATCTCCCTGTACGTCATGGTGAGGTTAGATGGTTAGCTCTACTTTCCGTACAGCACAGGGTGGCCACTAGACTTATGTTCATGAAAAATGGCCACTTCTACAAAGATGCTACCCATACATTTTTTTAAACATTCCTATTTTACCTCACATATGCCAATAAAGTTAATTCTACTGAGGAAATGTTCCAATTTATAACATCTATTGTTATATAGGCATTCTGCTAATGCTGATGCTGATTAGACAACCGCTTAAAACATGGATACTGACTGAGAATCCATAAATTAGACTTACGAACTTCTCCTAATGACACAATTTATGCAATTGATAATATGATCAGGAAAACAGCCAGTGGTTAAAACTATCTATGTAACTATACTTACGGTTGACAGAGCTTCACCAGGTCCTGGTCAGTGGTGTTAGGGGGCAGGCCTCGGATGTAGAGGTTTGTTTTGCTTAGCTGATCCCATCCTGAGTTGCTACTGCTGCTACTATTGTTATTACTGCTGGTGGTGCTGGGACTAGGAGGGGCCATGGGGTGCGCTGGGACCAGAGACTGCTGCAAAACAAAGACAAGAGGGTTGGATCACTAGAGGTAAGGGAGGAGGCACCATTCAGAGGTTCTTCAGCTGGGAGATCAAAAGAAGTTACCAAGGTCTAAACATGCATTATCTTCAGCTACTCTGATTATATAGATTTTAATTTACACCTTTGAAACAATCTATTCTTTCTATTGAAAAGAAATAAAAAAACACCCCACCCTTCAATATGAAATAATAGGATATTCTTCAATTGAAAATTTTCCATGTGTAACCAGTGTGGTAACACATGCCTATAATTCCAGCACTCTGCAAAGGTAAAGCAGGAGGATGGCATATTGGAGCAAGCCTGCGTCACTCAGTGACAGTGAGACCCTGTCCCAAAATAATGAAAACGGGTTGAGATGGAAATGCAGTATGAAGACCCTGAGTTCAGTCCCCAATACTGCCCCAAACAAAGTAAATGACAGAAGCCTCTGTTATATCTTAAAGGAGATTTAATTTATGTAAAAGTAACTTATTCACACATTTTTAAAGAATGCATCTGAGACTCAAATTAATTTGTATAATGTCACATGAAAATAGCTTAATATAAAGTAATTTAGAAGTCACTAGATTTCTGAAAAGGCTTTCAAATTATGAAGAACATTTGATGGAAAGTTGCTGATCATTTTAAGGTGAGGACAGTTTAAAAATTACTGTCTGAGTATTAGCAAGTGAGTTTACTCTGCATCATCACATGAAGAGGACTTCACCTAGAACTCCAGGCTTGCGGCTTCCCTGAGCATCTGGGTAAGGTTCACAGGCACGCCGCCTTCCTCTCTGGCAAACCTTGGGAAATGTAACCCGTGTGAGAATGACACAGTACCTGGAAATCTTCCCAGGCTATGCAGCAGCCATCTCCTGCCTCCTGAAGCTAAAACCAAGGGTCTGGTGTGATTTTACCAACTGGAGCCACCTCAGAAGAATGAGGTTAGACTCACACCAGGTAACTCAGTGGATCAATGGAAGGAAACCACACTTATCTGACCCTGTGCTATACACATGACTGAGGAAGTGGCTTAGTGTGAGACAGAAGACAGCAAAACCTGAGGTGTCCTACAGCAAACACTTCATTTCACATCCAGAGAGGAATCTGTTCATTTCACATCTTCTAAATCGTGCATAGACTCCATCTATATTAACAGTTTGAATACATAAAATGAAGTAGTCTCCAGGGATTCAACAAAAATTTCACTTCTTACAATTTGACTTTTACAACCTCAGACAAGAAAATGAGGTGAGGCTGTGGTGGAGCTCAGTGGCAAACCCTTGCTTAATATGTGCAAGGTCCTGAGTTTGATCCCAGGCACCTCAAAATTTTTTTTAAAAAGAAAAGAAAAATTACCTTTGGCACCTAGGGTAGGACTTGGAGAAGTCTGCAAGAGCTGTAGGTCAGGAACACTCCCACCTCCTATCAGGACTGCACTGACCTAAAACAAATTCACTACTGCATATATGACATGGCATTCCAAGGCTATCTCCACTCTAATCTCTGTATTGTCTCATAGATTAGAAGAAACATTGTGGCTATGAACACTGGAGATTTGCACATAGAAGAAGTAGGTCTCAAGTACTTATTTTCGATAGAAGAAATATAATCATAGTTCACGTAACTGAATGCATACAGCTGACTGAACATACGTTTGACCAACGTTCACATGTACCAGAGTAGTTTCTCAACTGTGGAGAGAAGTTACACAGCCTGGGCCTCCCTGCTGCCTGCTTGGGAGGCCCAAATGGGAAATGAAACCTCTGAGTTCCAGTCCTAGGTAGGAGGAGAGCATTACTGGACACACCTAAAAAGGAACTCATGTTTCTGTTGAACATTATATATAACAAAGTTCAAATCTATATTTTATCCACATATCAGCTCTTTCTCAGAGCTAGCTGGTGACAGACAATGATACCTGGAATATAGAAACACTGGTGTTAGGGGTTGTAAATTCTTTAATTTTTAGTACATATAAACTCCCATCAAAGATTAACTTTTAAGAACTCCTTGCATCTAAAAATGTAAGATTTGATTAGAACTGTACACATCTTTTAAAAGTTCAGACATAATAAAGATGTTTACTGATAAATATTCAGAATGGGTTAATTGTTTTAATAGTATGAGTAATATCACTCTGCCTATTTACTATGTGTAACAGTGGTTTGAATGCTTTATATGTATTACCTTACTAAAATCAATGAGATAGATACAGCATTATTTTCCCATTTTGTGGATTAGGAAAGTGAGTCTCAGGAAAGGAAGACTAATGTACTAAAGTCACATATTAAGTAAGTGGCAGGGCTGGAATTTGAATGCCTATCTGCTAGATAACAAGCCAGAGCTTTCAAACAGTACCCTAAAGGATTCTCCAAAACACTATATCCTAAATGTCTCATCTGCCTTCATTTCCTATACTCACCTTTGTTGCCCAAATAGTAACAAAAAGGTACTTCTGTTAAATTAATAAGTACATGGTAAACTAGTGCTTCAAAAAACAAAATGATGCTAACAGGCACATCTGGAATCTTAACCCTGGGGGGGCTGACTGAGGAAGATCAAAATTTTGGGACAAGCTTAGGCAACTTGGTGACTTACAGAGACCCTGTCTCAAAATTAAAAACAGAAAAAGAGGAGGGGAGCATAGCTCAGTACCAAGGTCCTAGGTTCACTTCCTAGTACTGCAAATAAAACAAAACCAAGGTTAGCTTTTAAAAAGAAAAACATATTGTTCTGTAAATTGCACATCAGTATATTCATGAAAGAATTGATCCTGAGGGGCCAGAGGTATATACCTCAGTCATAGAGCAGAAGCTTAGCATGTTATAAAGTCATATACAAAAGAGAAGAATGAGCTATATTAGTTAATTCTGACAGCCATTATGGAAAACTGTATTGAGTTTCATCAAAAAATTAAAAACAGAATTGCAATATGACACAGCCATTCCACTATTACCTCTGTCCAAAGGAAATGAAGTCTATATGTCAAAGAGACTCTCACACTCCCATCTTTACTATAGCACTACCCCCAGTGGCCAAGAAATGGAAACAACCAGAGAATCCATCAACAGGCAACAGATGAAAGGCTTGTGTTTTCCATAATGGACTACGATTCGGCCGTACAGAGGTGAAACCCTGTCATTTCAGACAAGGATGGAACTTACAGACCTTCATGTTAAGCGAAATAAGCCAGAGACAGGAAGAGAAGTACCAACTGATCTCATTTATATCCGAAACAAAAAGTTGATCTCCTAAAAGCAGAGTACTAAGGTGGTTACCAAAGGCTGGGGAAAACAGACAGGATGATGAGAGAGACAGAGAAGGTTCACCAAAAGGAACAGTGGTCCAGATGCACCGGAACAGGGGTTCTGGTACGCTACTGCAGCACAGGGTAGTCACAGACAACAAGTCCATGACGCTAAAGAAAGGATTCTGAAAGGTTTTCCACATAAAGAAAAGATAAAATATTTGAAAAGACAAATACATTTTACCTGATTTAAACATGACAAAATGTACACGTATACTGAAACATCACATTACTCTATTAATGTGTATATAATTTTTGTCATCTTGGGTTATTAGCTAAAAGTAAATTTAATAAAGAAACTGATCTGTTGGAAAATAATAGATATAATAAAGAATAAATTCTACACACAACTCTTGAAAGTTACAGCCTAATGCAGGCTGAACATTAGAAATGGAGGAAGGCTGGTTTTACTGCAATAAAGAATTAAACCCTCCTAGACTGAAACCCAAATACTAACAAGTCTTTATTAACTACAACTTGAGAACTTGACACATTTAAAACAATTGTATTTTGTAGTTAGACTATGTGCCTGGAAAGCATAAATCATAAACAAAAGGAAAAAAGAAAGGGAAGGAGAGAAATACTACATAAAAAGAAAGATTTTTACCGAACTCCACTTTCATCGCTGGTTGACCTTTTAAATTCTACTCTCAAAACCCCTAAGCTGCCTTGGAATTTGAAAAGACTTCCTATGGATAGAGCTTGCAGCTAGTTTAAACACATTCAATCTAATTAGGGAAACCAGTAGCTAAATGACCATTGTTAAGCACCCATTCATCCCGGCCAAGGAGCACAGGGGTCTGTCTTGGCCTTCTCCACCCTACTTTCTCTACTTTAGGGAAGGCAATCAGACTACATTCTTCATTTCCCTATGGGGCGGCAAAACAAGTTAATTCAGTTTTATGGATAACATTTATCTGCGCTAATCCACATGCCAGACTGGAGAGAAAACAGTCAGTGGTAAATAAGTGGGGCGACTGTATTAGCAGGCCCTTGCAGTCCCCGAGTGAGCTAAGGCACCAGGAAGAACAGTGCTCATTAGCATTCACCAGGACTTCCTTTGTGGGCAGCGCTCAGTGAGTGTTTTCCTATCCGGACAGAGTCAGGGAGGAAGGACTTCCTGTGTGGACAGAAGTCAGAGATCACTTCCTGTGTAGGCAAGACTACTGTCTCCTCCTAGAAAGGAAGATCAACTAGGACTCCCACACAGAAAGACAAGATCAACAGACCACAATGACTACACACAGGGCAAGTCTATTGCCTCTCCACTATATACCCTCCCATCCAACAGCACAGTGACATTCTTCTGTATAAATGCAAACTTAAACCTCCTTTACAGAAGAAGCAAAATTAACCACAAGTGAACTAAAACAAATTAGTAATCAGGTATTATGTGGTAGATTTTCATGCAGTGAAGGCAACTTAAAAATGAAACTTGTTAAATTCCATTGTCATTTCCTTCCTATTACTAATAAGATAAAGAATGATGAATCTTATAACTGAAACTATTCTCCTTCCCCTTACTTAGCAACTTCCTGAAAAATTATAGTACATTTTAAAGGCACAGACAATCTAGGATGTGCTTTTTAATTTCCCTTAAGTCTTCTTTATGCCTATAATCTTGATAGGTTGAGGTTATAATTTCTACCCCTGAGGTCCTTCCACAGTCAAGATCTTGTGTACTACACTAATTTCTATATACTTGCTTATAATCTCCCTAGCTTTCAAGATATAAAGGAAATTTATTTAAGGAAAATTTCAAACAAGGTGGGAGCTCAAATGGCCAGTTTCACTACAGTCAGAAGACTTTCTTTGTTCCCTTTCACAAGGGCTAAGAATGGTGGCTGGACTAGGGAAGTTCTAGAGTGGGAAACTGGAAAAACAAAACTGAGGAATACAGGATGAATTCATGAAAGATGACACACTGAATGGGGAGCAGGTAGGAAACAGATGCACTTTCAGGTAAGGGAATGAATGTCTGTGGCCAGAGGGTCAAAAGCATCTAGTTTAACGAGGAATGACATGAACTTTACACACGCTATGTCTCACTGATTTGCACTGGGGAAGAGAGAGAAAGAATCTCGGATATCAAAGCTAAATGCTACATAGCTGATTAGTTAACACAAGTGTTTCTCATAGTTCTCTGTCCCTCCTCTACAAACAAACTTTGAACCCTCTCAGGCTCATGAGACAAAGTCCAGTAATAGATTATTACATATTTTGTGCTATTAAATTTGTCCCTAAAGAAAGGTTCATGTTATATTCAAATAAAATCTAAAAATGAAAGTATCAAATGAGTTCCACTATGAATTCTCCAAGATACTTATCAAAGTTGACCCTTGAATGTAAAACTATAATCTCAGCATAGAAATTTCTTCATCTAAATTGATAAAGCATTATTTTCTTAGGGGTAAAATAAAAGAAATAAATTTAAGATTTGCATTACTGAACACAACATGAGTGAATACATGGAGACATTTTATAGATACAAAAAGCAATTTAAAAGTAAAGAAAATCAGCTACAGTTGAGAAAACCTACAATCCTAACACTTAGAAGGCTGAGGTGAAAGGATCTCGAGTCCAGCCGGAGGAAGGAACTCCGTCAGACCCTGGCTCCGAACCAAAAACAAAAAGGGATGTGGATGTAGCTCAGGGCAAATTCCCTGGCTTCAATTTCTAGTAATGAAAACCAAACAAAACAAAAATGAAGGGTCCTCAGGAATGAAAAAAGCTTGGACAAATTCTCTGGGATAGAGGTGGTATTTGTGAGAGGGGTAAAGAGAGGAAAGGCAAGCAGGTGCTGACAACTTATGGGAGGAAACACCTTGAATACAGTGTGTGGTTTTGAAGGGAAAAAATATCCTTCCAGATTTCACCAAGAAACTAGATTTCTTATCACTCAAATACATTTTAAGAGCTGTTCTATGCTCCTGCATGCGAACTACCCAATGGTTCTAATCTTTCCAGTGGTTCTTCCAAGAACCCCAGTAACTCCCCAGATTACCTACTGAGAACTCCAGGCCAGGAAACACAGCAGGACTCTTTTGCTACTTGTTCCTTACAGTTTTTGTAACACTCTTTATAAATTATTGAGGATGTGTGTGTGTGTGTGTGTGCGCGCGCGTGTGTGTGAAAGAGTTAAAGGGCAACACGACGATACCAGATCATAGACATTAACCTTGAGTTATTCACTAGAAAAAAAGAAGAGCCAAGAAAGAGAAAGGCTTAAGGCAAATGGTTTCTAAACTTCCTCGCCAAGGAACACATTCATTAGAGAGGAAAAGCTTTTAACAGTGGGTGCCTCGCCTTATGTACCCTTAATTGCATCACTTACACAATAGTTGGTACAGTTTCTAAAAATAATAAAGAGTTCAACCAAGGGGAGACCGAGGAGGCGAGGGATGACAGGGCAAGGCACAGAAAGGCTCAGGACATCTTCACAGAGGGGGTGGATGGCTGACTAGGCCGAAGATTAATATCAAGGCAAATCTGAAAGGAGGCTGAGGGTGAAGTGGTGGACCAGCCAAGAGGCAGACAAGAAAGCTTATTCTTCATGAAGCCAGCGAAATCTCGGACCTGCCTGGTTCAGAAGAAGTTTGGAAAGTTCATGTTTGGTGGATGGAGATAGTAGAAAAGTAGAAAAAATAACCTAGAAAACAAACTTGAACATAAATGTGATGAGAAGGGTAACTATATACTTCAGAGGAAGAAAAAAGAATTTAAAGAAAATAAATGGCTGGGGGTCTAGCTCAGGGGTACGATACTTGCCTAGCACACTCAGGGGTCAGGCTGAATACTCAGCAATCAATCAATTAATAGGCAGAAATAAGATAAGAGGATAAATTATGGGGAACATAAAACCAGGAAAACTGTCCTTTATCAAAAGGAAATATTCCCATATAGGAAAAATCAAAATATCTGGATTAAGTTCTTCCTTCACTGATCAAGCTTGACTTTGATTCTAGGAACTGGAATGAAAATCACCTCCGGACACCCTGGTTTCTCATGGGAAATAAGCCTTGGACAACAGATGATTTCTAAGCCTCCCTTCCAGCTCTAAAATCTGATGTCTGGACAATGCTCCTTGTCTGCATCATGTTTCTTCCCTAGATAATGCTTCTTGCTGACCCCAGCTGAGGTACCTGAAGATGAGCCCCACCAGCCCTTGAGCACTCTCACCTGTCTGCCAAACAACCAGAGAAACACTACAGGAGGGATAGCCAGCAGACACAGAAGTGACTTCGGTGAACATTTAGAAGCTAAAGACCAAAAGAAACAATGCCATAGCACTGTTTTCCTACACTCCCTGGGCCAGCACCAACTCTCTACTTGGTCACAGATAATTTTCTATGAAAACTCTAAATACATAAGGTTTTCTAAGTTACAACTAAAGCTGAAGCCACAAATGTAAAACAAAAATAGCATGAAGTTCAGAGCTCTGGAAAGTATCTTAATAACTTAGATCTACTGAGACTTTTTATTAGTTAGCAGGCTGTCATCTTTGTGTCTCAACAGGTAATGTGTATAAAAAGTCAAGCTTAATTCTGTACACTCTTTCATGCATAAAGGATTGTGTAAGAGTTCCAAAATCTCCCTAAAAGAATACTCAATACACAAATTACACCCCGAACAACCAGCTATTAGAACCCAGTAAACGTGAAATCCTGCCCAATTTCAGGTGTGAAATTAATTATGCCTCTGAATTCTGAATGCATTATTCTGAGGCCCAAATGAGGCATTTCCAGACCAATACCAGTTTTATTCTTCAACAAAGGCTTTGCGAAGGAGATAACAGAAAACTTTCCTTTTTCTTTTTACCCAAAACAAATTCGGGGGAAAAAATAAAAGGAATTCCAGGGGGAAGTGAAACATTGCTTCTGTTATGACAGTTCAGAACACCTCTGCAATGTTCTGAACTTCCTGCCTCCCCCAGTGGAGTCAGGATTCCAGGGCTCTTAACTTCCTCCCAGTTGTTACAGTTCAGTTCATGTATTTAGTTGATCTTTCTTGTAAGTGAAGAGCTATTGCTGACACTGCAAAGTTCTCAAAGTGGAACTCACTCATCTGAACTATACTTTTTCCACATTTAACAGTACTTATGGAAAGTATTACAAAGTGATGAAGTCTTAAATTAGAAAAATTATGGGTAAGCTACAAAAAAAAAAAAAAAAAACACCTAAGTCACTTCACAAATTAATCCCTAGAGGAAAAACAAAACAAAAACCAAAGCCAAACTATTTGTACTTTCAAGAACTAAACTAGTAGCATTTGAAATCTCACCATCACCATCACCATCATCCATGAAATCACATCTGGGATAGTATTATAATTTATATACAAAATAAAATATCAACAAGAAAGTATTTTCACTTAGTACAACTTAAAAATTAATATCTGCATGTGTTTCTTTCTCATGGTATAATCCTGAAGTTTTCAACTATGATGCAACTTGCAAAATTGCAGACAGTGAATGTGGTAGCATACAGTAGCTTTTTTACTATCAGATTATATATTTCTATGTACATGTCTATGTGTATAAAGAAAGAGAGGAGTAGATAATTGTTTTTGAGTTGTACTGCTTTTAACATTGACCTTTTTGGAAAACATTTTTTTGTATCAGGTCAGCTTAAAAATTAATTTCTTGGGCCAGGGAGTTAGCTCAGTGGTTCCGGCGCCTGTCTTGCAAGTGCAAGGACCCGGGTTCGATCCCCAGTCACCACATACCATACTGGGTGTGGAGACTCACGCCCAGCAGCAACTAGTACCATATACCACAGTGCCGGGCGTGGTGGCTCACACCTATAATCCCAGCACTTGGGAGGCAGAGGCAGGAGGATTGCTGTGATGTGAGTTTGAGGCTGAGCTCAGGGCCAGCCTGAACCACAAGGCGAGACCCTGTCTCAAAAAACCTTAAAAAAAAAAATAATAATAATTTCTTGCCTGAGACTTCTACCCTATACAGATTCAGGCACAGACAAAAAACTGAAACAGAAGTTTGGTACTGAAACAGTACTTTCTTTTACCGTATGCAATGTCACCCTAGTATTATCTTTCCTAGTTTAATAACGGCAGTTACTTACAACACTGATTTGAGACCGCCCACTAACAGTGCCACACACAGGTTAAAACACAGTGGTCTGTGGCATGTATCCGACATCAGTGTTACTTACATGCATTGTACATGTAAATTTTGACTCAGCCCTTTGAGGTAGAGCCTTTCTACTAACTTCTGGACAATATAAAATTCTCACTACCCAGAACAAGACAGCCAGAACCCTTCTTTTTGTGTTTGGCAGTCAGGTGTGGGGACAGGGAATAGCACAGCACCTAGTTCTACACTTGTATTTTCCCACACTTTCTTTCATTATTCATCTTCATGATGTGTCTTTTATCCTTGTCAACTTCTATTCCATATTAACTTATTAGCTATGAGTATCTAAAATGGGTCTCATAAACCTTTGCCTCTCTATATGTACAGAACAAGAAGTCAACACCTAGCACAAAGCCAACAGTTAAAATGAAGTCACCCCTAGGTAGAAACTGATTGTGCAGATTCCTCATTCAATGGCCAGCAAAGGGAGCTACTCAGTGCTTCACTAATATCCAATCTACAAGTGCAGACAGTTTTCCAAAGGAAAGGAAATCAAGGCCAGAACCGAACACTGCTGCTCGGACAGAGCAGACAGAACAAAAGCACTTCCATTGGGATCTCAGAGATAAGTGAACAGACAGCAGCAGGAAGTAAGCTTCAGAGCACCCACATATTATCAAATTATTTTTTCCTAAAGCAGATCAAAATTTTAGCAGACAATAAAAGATCCAAAATTTGTTTCTTTATAAAGACAACTTAGCATCTATCTCTCTCTCTCTTTTCTGATATCAACTCAAAACAGAATTCTCTGCCCAGTTTAAAAATGAGGGCACAGAGCAAAAGGACTGAATGAAGAGGAAGAAGAGATTCACTATTCAAGATCAGAACCAGGCAATGATCACTTCTAGTGCAAAAAACTATTTAGGAACCAAAAGGCAAGCTTCATTTTCCATGCTGTCTTCAGATGGAAGAGGTAACAGTACAGGTAACAGCAGCCCCTGGGCTCTCCAGAGGAGTCCAATAGATTTTTCCAGCTGCATAAGAATTGTTCAAATTAAAATATAACACTTTCAGAAGAACTTCTACCATAAGCAAACTAAGAAAAGTCAAATCTACAGAACCTTTAATCCTGCCTACATATATTTTTTAAGGTAATGTGTAAATTATACCTATTAGGATCTGATTCTATCTATAAAACCTTGAGTGGGCTGGCTATCTCCCCAGGCTCTCTCCAGAAATACCCCTGGACCTCCACCTGCATTGCAGACTCCAGCTGAAATTCTGGCTGGTGTTCTTCATTTGCTTGGTTCTAGATGTGAAGGCTAAAACTTGATGGTGTGCAACCTTTGCCAGACAAAACAATCTGTTTGGTAACCACCATTGTGCCTCCTGGAACTAATTAACGACAGGTACCAAGGTACCAATAACTAAGTATTAAAAACTTCCCAATAAAACTTTATCAAAAGTTTTGGCTCAAAGAGTTGGTTGCAAAACAGTAAAACTGACATGTCCCTTCCTTTACTTTCCCTCATTTCTCCTTCCTCCTCTCTCCTCCCCTTCCCTCCCCTCCATTCTCCTCTTTCTTTTCCTTTCCTTTCTTTCCTTCCCTGAATACCAACAAGGCAGCATCACTGTGCACAAATGAGAATACTGCTAGAAAATATTTCAGGCAACCTGTTTTCCTTTAGATCTTCTCAATACATGATAGTTCCATCTCCCCAGAAGGTTAATGCTTTCTAGTGTGGCATTTCTACACTGCAAAGGAGCAAATTTCCCCCAACAGCCTGTAGGTTCCTGGAGGAGAATGGGTCATGCCCTGACTGGTCATCCCGCCCGACAGCCCAGAGCAAGACCAAGAGCTCCTGTGTCTGGTGGAGAACACGTACCGACACATGCTAGAAACTGCTCCAACTGCGGGAGTGACTAAAAGGCTGTGTACTGAACAGCTGCAGGGTGTAAGGAAGAGGGGGTGGAGTCATTGAGCTAGGCTGTGATAGTGCCTAAGTACCTCAGAAAAGGGTTCTGGCATCTGGGGAGAAATTAATTGTATCATTTTCCCACTTGAAATGGAAATTTTTAGATTTCTCTCCAGACTGATGCATCTCCAAAGAATTTCCACTTCTAGGACAGATGGACTTTTAAAATTTCTTGTTTAAGACTTTAAAACATCAGGGATCCTAGATAAATTATGATTGACACCGAGAATTATAATTCAGGAAAAAAACCTGAGTCTTAATAATCTTAATCTTATTGCCTTTGGATACATGGGATACGTGGGTATTTGTCTTTTCAAAACAGATTAATCAGAATCACTATAAGCCTTCGATTGGATGCAATCACTTTGGGACCCTCCTGCCTCTGGAAATGGCCACAGCTGGCTGGGCAGTTGTTGCTCATTCTTGCCAGGATTCGCTTTATTAGAGTTTCAATTGAAAAATGACACCTTCGCTCCAGTCCTTTTAATTGATTTTTAACCTCAGAGAAAAGAGACGTTTTTTCGAGAACTAAATTCTCAGCAGAGTCATCTGAGTGACCCAATAAATTCTTTTAGATGAATCACAACACCCTCATCTGCTTCCAACACAGCCTAAGAACAATTAAAAAGCTATACCTTGAAATGCACCACATCTATAACATGTCAAGTTAATAAGTAAAGCTATCCTAATATAATTCATGTGATATGTTTCTGTCAGGAAATTTTAGACTTACAGTTTAAACAGTAAATACATGCTATATGCATTAAGCTATTCTATTCCAAAATTTAAAATGAAATATACATGGAGAGAAAGTGGTTATATTAGCTTCTTGTGGCTGGTGTAACAAATTACTGCAAACTGGGTAACTTGAAACAACAAATTATTCTCCCTTTGTTCAGTTCGGATGTCAAACACTTGAAATAAAGGTGCTGGTGGATCACAGCCCTAGAGGAGGACCCCTCTGGCCTCGCCCAGGCTGTGTTTCCTCTGCCACTCTCTCTCCATGGCAGCAGAATTCTCTCTTCACATGGCCTGTACCTGTTTTACCCTCTTCCAAAGAACAGTTACTGAACTTAGGGCCCAACTTAAACCCAGACTGATTTCACCTCAAGCTCCTTTATTAATTGTACCTGCAATGACCCTATTTCTAAAAAAAGGTCACTGAGGCTCTGGTTACACACAAGGATTTGGGGGGCACGTTAGTCAATCTGCTAAAGAAGCTTTCTGTAAAAGGTATTTTGGCTCTCCTGACCCTACTTTTAAAAAATCTAAGCTGTATAATCAGAAGCCATGTAAAAATTATTTTTACATAAGAACTTGTGAAATTATACTACCAACCCATTATCTAGCTACATTTGGATCCAGTGAGAAACATGGATCATCTTGGCCAGGCTCTTGTTACACTCAAACTTTTCTCTATAACAGACATTAGCGAACAGCAGATGAGCCAATTTATTTTTAAATATTTTAAATTTGTACAACATGGAACAATTCTAGTCTCCCTTTCTCTTTTCAAATTTAATGATACTGGACCGGGGAGTTAGTTCAGTGGTTCCAGCGCCTGTCTTGCAAGCGCAAGGGCCCGGGTTCGATTCCCCGGTAACCACATAACAATACTGTGATGTGAGTTTGAGGCTGAGCTCAGGGCCAGCCTAAACCACAAAAGCGAGACCCTGTCTCAAAAAACCTTAAAAAAAAAAAAAAAAGGATTTAATGATACTATAATTCCCTGATGGTACTCCCCTGTGCCTCAAAACATACAGTAATAACAACTTCTACACTTGATCTTAGCCAAAAGGCCGAGAAGCGATAATAATAACAACTTCTTTGGCCTGGATGATTCTAAGGAGCCAGCATAGCAACTGGGGTTGAAAGGAGGGATCTGAAATCACCGTATTTGAGTTCAGATGCCACCACGGCTGCTTACTACATGGCTCTGGGTACATTACTGACAGCTCTGAGCCTCGTCTCATCCTCTGTGACACAGGCACATTATGCATGGAAGCCCAAAGAATTGTTCAGAGATAAGCCTATGACTGCGGGACCCTTGGGAACACCTCAACGTTGTATGAAGTGATCAGCGAGCGTCACCTACACATGTGTCGTTTTCTGCGTGCCTCTCTATATGTGCCAGCCAGACTTCAACTTAAAAGTGGGCTACAGAAAATCCCGTTTCTCAGTCCCCCTTCCACTCTCAAGCTCCCTTGCACAGCCACCTCATGGGGAAGGGAAGACAAAAGAAACTGCAGCCGTGGGGTACGGTACGAAAGGTAAAGCAGGCAGGGCCATCTGTCTCTGGAAAGCTGGCCTGTTCGAAACTGTGACAGTTCCTGGACTCTGTCACTTGGCTTTGTTCTACCCTCTGACATTCTAACTACACGTGCACAGGCCAGAGCCCCTCTGTGCAATCCCAGTCTTCCAGGATACAGCTGTCATCACCTAAGACCATGGAGATGAGCAGCAGGGAGGGAATTTAAAGATGTACTTGTGTTCCTTCAGTGGTGCTTCCCTCCCGCAGCTTTCAAACTCAGGGCAGGGCGAGTGCAAATGGCCACCCAATTTTTATCTCTTATTATAAGAAGAAAGGGAGATATTATATTCACTTTCTTTATCAATGTAGAGAATGTATCTAATACACTACATGTGAGCTAACATTTGCTCACAAGAGATCCACAAGTTAAACTGGTGGTATCAGCACTAAATCTCCATTCAGATACTAGGTTTCTGAGCTAACCTGGGGACAAAAACCCCACTAATATTTCAATAGGAGAACACAATTGCCAAACCAACAAATACAGTGTGTCCATAAAGGGCAAAAGATGTAGCTGGACTTCAAAGGTCTCAGCTTAGAGAAGAGTTCTTAAACTAGAACTTATCTATGCAGTCAGATGACTTTTATGAAAAGTCTAAATACAGATAAACCTACAGATAAATATAAGCTTAAATCAATTTACAGGTTAATACCTATTAGTGGTTAGATCCTCTATGAGGATGTGAATGTTTATCCTCACCCCAACCATACATACCCTGAGTTCTCACACCAAAAGCGCTAGTAATATCAGGAGGGGTGCTCCTAGGAGGCAGTTTATGAGGGAAGGGTCCTCACCGATGGTTTAGAAAACAGACCTGGTTGTGGGTAATTCAGCCACCCAATGTCCACTGTTACGTAGCACGACTCAGATCTTTTCATGAACTGGAGTTCATGAAATTTCCCCCGTATTTTTCACTGAAAGCGAAGTTTTTCCTATTATTCCTATTAAACTCCTTTTCCTTTACTTAGGCTCATCTTCCACTCTGCTGGTGTTTTTTAAACTAATTTTTATTCCGTGTGGACCATCATTCCTCCTGGGTCAGCGTCATCTGAAGAACTGACAAGCGTGTTTTCTACGTGCTGTACAAGTTGCTGTTTTCAACAAATTTGATCACAAGATATTCAATGTCTGTTTTTCAAAGCTGAAGACAGTCCCAATCCTTAGCTCTGCTGGCTGCTTTCCCTGCTAGCTATTTAACAGACAGCTTACTACATGGTTGTTGCTACAGAAGTTAACAATTTCAAAATATCGCTAATAGCTGTCATAAATGCAGATGGGATGGTTATTATGATGGGGAAAAGGCTGAGGCAAGTCATAGTACATTATGGTAACTATCCTTTTTATCTTAATGTGTCTTTGTACAGTCTTCCCTTAGGAGGGATGAATGAGAATTAGGCAAATCTCTACATTTTAAAGCAAGAACTTGAATCACTACATGTTGTCTTAAAGCACGAATGTTGCTAGTAACAGGACAAACAGTAACAAGTTTTACTGGCAAGTCTTCTGTGTAGAGGCCAAAGCAAAACAAGTGGCGGCAGTGGCAGGACTGTGTGGGGTTCTGGTTGCCTCTCTGCCTGGGCAGCCGGGGTGGGGGATTCTCTGCAATGGCATGAGCCCTGGCACCTCTCCTTGCCCTGCTGTAAGTGGCAGCCTTGCCCACTCTGAGCATACAGCAGAGAGGATGAAAAAAAGAGACCAACAAATAAACAACTCACTGTCACCATGGTATTGGGGCTTTAAACTGATCAGGAAGGAATCTCTCCTCCTTCCTTTATCTTCCCCACAGACACAGATCCCCTCACCCCATAACATTCTCCACCCATCAGCCACACCAGGTGGTTAAATGAAAAATTATATGTCAAATATCTGACAGAAAAAAGAAGAAAAATCCTTTACTCTATCCCTTATCTTCATCTGGGCCTGGGGTTTCTGGCTGGCCCTGGCACCTAAGCTGTTTCATCTGCTGAATGCGCTCTGAAACCGTGAATTGAGGCTTGCTCTACTGCGTTAAGTCCAGCTGGAACAGGGCTCTGGCCAAGCGAGGTTCCAAAGGAAGTGCTGATAGTTTTTCTGACGTCAGCCTTAAAGAGAAGTATTCCAGTTTTTTTCTTTTTTAATCTAATTTCACCTCAATTGCTCATGAATTTGTCATTCTCTATGGAGCACCTATTTAAATTTCCTACCTCGACCTCTAGACTTAAAAGATCACTGTTTTACATGACAATGCATTCTTTATCACTGAAAGACTCAAACTTACCGATCAGTCACACTGGAGTTTTCCACCAGTGGTCTGCAAACTACTATGAGCCTCAAGTCGCTTGCAGCAGTTAAAATGGCCCCATAATGTTGGAATTCCTGCTGTAGTAGAACACAGAAATTTTTAGTTTTAGCTGGGCACAGTGGTGCACACCTCTGATCCCAGCTGCTCAGCAGGTGGAGGCAGGAAGGTTGAAAGTTCAAGGGCAGAATGGGCAACTCAGAGAGATTCAGTGTCAAAATAAAACTTTTAAAAGTACTAGGCTGGGCGAAGGGAGAAGAATTCCATTTTTGATAAGCACCCAGGAGAGTTTGATGCAGGTGGTCTTGAGGCCTCACTTTAGAGAATACCACGTCATTGAAATTCAGACCATGGTGTCCCTTCTGCAAGGAAAGGGCCCACTCCACAGTTCCGACAGCAAATGTGGGTTTTTAGGGCACTCAGGTTCTGTGTCTGGCCTGGCAAAGCAACTGCTGTATTGTCCTTTGCTCCCCACAGGGTCTTTCAACTCTTCCAGATGACACTTGACCTCTTCATTAGCCTGCAGGAAAAGGCGTCTCTCCAGCCACACCCTTCAGATCCTCTTTTGCGCCAGCTGATCCAACCAACTTCTGATTGTCAGAGGCAACACTTCGAACCAACCCCTCCTCAGATGTGAGAGGTTTTTCAGCCTCCCACTAACTGACAGGCACAGAGTTCAACGTCCAGCTCTAAGTTAACAACTCCATATACTTCTCTGGGTACAAACAAATACAGCCCTGTCTTCTGGGATGGTTTCCTCTGGGAGAGGCCTTCCACACAGCAGGCTTTGCAGTTACGAGGCCTTTCTGCTCCTACTCAGACAGAGCTAACTGCACATATGCTCATTTCACATATTATCTCAATGTGACTGTGACAAAAATTTCTGATTTGGAAAACTGAACAACCATTTTGGGCAAAAAGTGCATAGCACCTCAAGATGCATTCCCTGAAACACAGCTCTGCTAGGAACTGATACCTTCTTGATGAAATGACTGGTAAATATGCTTTATTTCACACAGTGGAATTGTAACTGTGAAAAATTAAATCTGAGCAAATCCATGTTTTAAATACAGTGAGACCATGAGAATAAAATCACTAAATAATATGTCCTCCAAGATGCATAAAATACACGAACATTATGCTACAACAACAACAAAAAAAGGATCCAGTGTTCAAAGATACTCCATGATGAGAAATACACCCAAACAAAAGGTTAGAGAGCAATCTGGAAATTAAGCAACAATTACATGTATAAAGAGGAATAGAATTTTAAAGAGAAATGACTAAGAGCTATTTAAAAAGAAAAATCAATGACATTTAAAATGTGTTCCTCATATCTGTAACAACAAAAGAAGATAAAAGAAAACAAGTTCTTTTTGAAAAAAGTGAAGGTTGAGAAAAACAAAAGTAAGGTACCTGCCATTGACACGTGAATCTCTAAATTCTTGCATAGGACAGAGGAAATGTGAAATTTAATACCACTCTACATTCTTATCAAAGGAGAGCTCCAAAATAGTTTTAGGAACAAACTTACAAATGAACAAGAATCTTCCTTACCTAACAGCTACAGGAACTCATTCCCACCTGCTGAAGTAACCCTAGGCCTTAATGGGGAGTGCTACAACTCATCCCCTTCTCAACACAAAGGGCATGACTACTTTTCAGCTACACCCACGCACACCCCTAACTGTGATGTAGTGGGTGAAAACCAAATCAGAACTCTGTTTTAACACAGTAAATTGCTGCACCAAATAAAAGGGAGATCACAGAGAACATCTTCCTGGAAGAGGCAGAACTTTAACTTGAACTTAAAGACAACAGGGATGTGACCTTGAAGGTGGGAGGGTAGACATGTAGGGCCAATTAGGATAGTCTAACTAAAGCTTGGAGGAAAGAAGGAAATACTGATTTCAAAGAACAAGGAAGGGTATCTCAGATGGACTTGAACAAGGAAGAACAGGAGTTCTCAAGGCCCTTGAAGGCTGTGACTGAAGTGGATGCTTACAGAACATGTGATTAAACTGTTTCTGTAAGGACAGAATTAATCTGTTTCTGTTCTGTGATACAAAATCAACTACAAAGTGGAAAATATCTTTTTGCATTATGTACCATTGGAGCTATGAGTATAATACATCTGCTATGGAAGACAATGTAACCTCAAGTCATCACTGAGTATTCTGGCTTTCTGTGGGGCCCACCAGAATGCCTGAGTTTTGCTCCAAGCAAGTACTGTAGACTTTTGATACCAGGTTGTTATAGGATGACTTATGCTCTCTCAAGACAGACTCGAATTCCAACATAAGGGGTCTTAGAATGTGATCTTATTTGGAGACTGGTTCTTCACAAAGGCAATCAAATGAAAATGGGGCTTTAATCCAGTCTGACTGAGGTACATAGCAAGGGGGAAGATTTGGGGCACGGAGACAGACACACAGGGAAAATGTCATGAGAAGCCTAAAATTATGTTGCCACAAACCAAGTAACTCCCACAAGCCGGAAGAAAAGTTTGGAGCAGAAATCTCCCTCGCACCTACATGGGAACATGGAGCTGCCAATGCCTTGTTCTTGGAATCTGCATCGCCAGCACTGTGAGAAGACAAGTCTCTGTTCCCCAGGAAACTCTGTGAACTCTGTTACAGCAGCCTTGGCAAACGAGCACATGGGTGCTTCAGGGGTTTGCTCAGACCAAGTTGTTTTGATCACTAGGTAAGACACAAATTTTGCATATACATTTTATATTGTATTATATTTATATTATTCTTCCTATCATCTATCTACATACTAAGTGTAGTTCGCTTTTATGTAGTTTTATTGCAACACAGCCATGTGTCCACATATCACCAATGTTCACTTTCCAGTTCAGCTGGAAAGGTGGCATAAGTAACTGTGACAGACACTACACAGCTTACAAAGCCCAAGTAAGACATTCACCATGTGGCCCTGCACAGAAAAATAGCTGCCCACCAAGCTATATATAATTCACAAAATGCATAAGCAATACCTACATAAATTTTTACTGAATGATCCTTTACTGTCAATAATCCCAATTTCACCAAAGACCTACTACCTTTCCCCTTGACCCAAGGACAATGAAAAGAGGTAGAGCCTCCTAAGAATATGAAATATCTTACGTGCCTGTATTTCTCTTACTACTCCTAGTCTTTCTACATAATTTTTAAAGAACCAAGCCAAATTTAGCAATGAATCAATGCCAAGAACAAGGAAGATATACTTCCTTCTCTTCTTTACTCCATCTTAGTACACCAGTAAACAGCTCCATAGAGTCTCTGTAACAGCGGGTAACCCTAAGATGGTGGCCAGCACAGAGCAGTCAGCTGAGAATGAGTCTTGTTTGTATAATGGAATCAAATCTAAGTTCAGGTCACCTAGAATACAACAGCTGTACGTTAGATATATGTCCTCATTACATAGCTCTTACATATCTGAATGTAATGGCATTAATTTCTACATAATATTTGGTTATTTATATGCCTTTTCCATTGCCACATTAAAATGAATGGTTGATATCATTCATTTGTTATTTCCTGCAGGAGCTGACACATGGGTTTACCCACAATGGACTCTAATATACTGGCTTCATGAGTGACAATCTGAGTCGGTTTTGTTTGAAGGAGCCCAAACTGGAATGACATAGGGGATCCACAGGTTCTAGGCTCACCTGCAAATATGCTCTGTGGTGGTAAAACATCCTCACCTCCAAAATGAGCCCTCAGCAAAGCTGGTCGCTTTAAGGACCGTTCATAAGTAACATCATCTGCTCCCTGACAGCACATGACAAAACAGACCTTCCTTCAGATCACTTCATCCTAAACACTAACACCCCACCACAGGATTCAGTCAAGGTAAAATTTTAGGTCAGACACCAAAAATAGAAAGGGTCTTCAACTGACACTTGACACTTCCGTTTGGACTAGACAACAAAGAGCCTTAAAACAGATTTTTAAAATGTGACAAGTGAATAGTTAGTACCTGAACTGTCTCAACAATAAGAAAGGGCAACAAAGTGGTCGTTCAGATTTTTTCAAGAATACACAGTGCTGTAGTCCAAATGGGCCTTCTACACAGTAGGCTTACTGAGTCCTAACTCTGGTCTCTTCTCCATAGGAACTTACACAGAGAAACCACAGAGTAAACTCTGCATGCTGTAACAAGTCAGGCATGAAGGGGCTAAAAATATGCAAATATGTCTGTCTATAGCCAATTACATGAAAAAGACGAAATGAACCTACAGGGCAAAATAGTGTTCAGTAATAATTAGAATATTATTCAATAATAATTAGAATAATTAAAATATCAAATCACTGATATTTTAAACTAGACTTCTGCTATCAGTTTTCTTATTGCTTTAAGAATCAAGAAAACAGGTGGAAATATTAAGATAGGAGAAAGTGAAAGGCATAAAAGAAAGTTAAAGCATATCAGTTGATATTTTTCTGAAGATAAAAAGCAACATACCACTACCAAAGGCCTACTCAGTTCATATAATGATTGGGAAAAAATTCATGACAACAAATATGAAGCTTTTAAAAGGAATGTGCCGTTTAAAGTTCATCAGAATAGCCCTGGTGTGAGGATGTGGCACCCTTGAGAAAGCAAAGATGCTGAAAGTAGGCTGATGAGGGGCTGAATCAGAAAACCTGAACTTCTCGATGGTGATGGGACACATCAGTCAGTGTCTTTGGATTTTAATTCTTTCCAGGTAAATTAAAAAGGCAGTACACCAGGTGATCTCTAATATTCCTTCCAACTCCTTCCAACTCCAAAAGGCAAAATTCAAGTATTCCTCAAACTGTTCCAAGAATATAACAACCACTTGAGAACTAAGTGGTTCCATGATCAGACAGTCCAGGAAAATAATGAAAGACACAGAGTTGGACAAATGCCTTTACTGCAGGACTTCAAAGACTTTTTTTTTGCAAATTTATCCTGCTGTTTTCCTAACCAATACTATACTATATGGGGTGTTTCCGACGTTTCTTTGAACATGGAATATTTTAATTCCTGAAACACTTTCAACATTTAATAAAACCTAAGTATGCTAGGGAACACATCTTGAGAAAAGCAGCTTTAAACAACAAAGTTCATGAATTTGAAATTAGATGCTGAAGGATACAAAACACTTGCATAACGGTTCAGAGCACCCATTTCAGAAATTTTCATAACATCTACATAGTGCAAAATGTCATCTTTCAACTAACCAACTAACTTGGTTAATCTTTCAGTGTGGAAAGTCAAGGACAGAGAGAAGAATTACCACTCTTCCCAATGACAAATGAATTTTGCTTTTAGATCCTCCTATACTTTTTGCTAAGGAACACAACTGTCACAGTCTTCTACCAAACTCCAGGATTTCCTTGGCCTTCCCTTCAAGACCCTCTCCTATGTAAACAGACCTGTGAGGAGACAACTCAAGGGACAAGAGAAGCCATAGTAGCTATATTGGATAGTGTGTCACTTTCTTTCATATCTCTGATCTTTCCTAATCATCTCAACACTAAAAAAAAAAAAAAAAAAAAAACTATTATCCTTAGTTTTGCCAGATATAATCAAAGTTTTAAAAATGTGCTCACAATTACAAAACTAAAAAATGATGTGGAGACATACCACATCCAACTTTTTGTCTTTCAAAGATGTTTTGAAATGGTTTAATAAATTACATTTGGATTACAGTTCAGGTAAGAAATTAACATTTTATTTTAGCGTGTGATTGATGGTGGATGTTTTGATTTATACTAACATTAAAAGAGTAAGTTAGGGAGACATGATCTACACAAGAGCTACACCTTGATCATTACAACCAGCTGAGAGCTGAGGCGCTGCTAGACACACAGCCACGATCTTGTCTAACCCTCCCAACAGCTTCACAGAATAAGTGGGTTTTTTGTTTTATTTTGTTTTGTTGTGCAGCGAGTCTTGGGAACTATTCTGTCTTGAAGATTTTACCTCAAGTTGACACAGCCTTTTTTTTCTTACCTCTCTCCAAAGGACGTTTTTCTTTACATATTATCAGAAACTTCAGTTCCTCCTTCTTCTGAAAGTTCATTATCTCTCTTCATTTGACCTTACCTTTCATAAAAATGCTCTCAATGTTCACACCAATTTTATCACCTTACCAATGCCAAAGCCCATATAAACTCATTATCCTGATCCCCACCCCAACCAAGATACAACACAGATTGCTGAAGAAAGGCTGAACTATCTTGCTGACTCAAACTGCAGGCCCTCATTACAGTCGAGTCACCCTTGCCAACTTCCTAAGAGCGGTTACTCAGAATCTTTTGTCACACTCCTTAGGCTGGAATCCCATTTTTGTAGTCTGTTCAGGGTGGCCTAACCTCTCGTACTGAAATGTCATTTGTTACAAGGTTGAGTTTCACTGGTGTTCCTCCTCCCCCTCGCTGATGTAACCCAAGCTTCTCCTCCTGCTATCAGGGACAGGAAACTCTGTGGAGATCTCTTTCCGGTAAGACTAACCCCACCTTAATCTGTCTAACTGTACTTTTTTCCCCCCTAGTGCCTTAACAACTAGTCTGATGACAGAGCAGTCCTGTCACTGGGCTGTCACCCTCAAATCAGCAGTGTCTTTTCCTTGGGACTCTGCCTTTCCGAAAGGCACACCCTCTTCACTCATCTACTCTTAAACCTAACCCTTCCAATGTTCTTCCTCCCTTTCCTGCTCTACCACACACTAGGACTCTATTGAGTCTTATTTCAAAAGCACACAAAGGCTTCCCAGTAGATATCACCAACCCTCTTTCACCGGCCTTTGTCTTCCTTGACTTCTGCAAGCCTTTAACAGAGCTAACCACTTCTCACAACAAGCTGCACCTCCTGGATACTTGGGGTTCTCTCCATGTCTGGTCCTTTCTGCTTCCCACTATGCCCAGGTTCATTCTACTCCTCGTGCAGAATCTGTCTTCCCTTTGCTTGACACCCTCTCTCAGTAAGTGCTTTGACCTATTCCCACTGTTTCTCAAGGACTCCAGTTCTGTATTTCCAATGTCTGGCTAAATATTTCTGCATGGGATGGTGAATGGAGAGATTAATTAATGCCTTTGTCCAGAAACTATTTTATGGTAATAGGGTGAATAGGAGAATCCTTTCACCACTCTACCTGTGCGGCTGCCATATTTCTGCCCAAGTAGAACATGTTTCAACCTAAACAATGCCCCTGTGATGCTGCACATTTTATAGATTATTCTAATTACAGACAATGGGTTATCCAGAAAGAGATCTGTGGCATGTGTATTGCTCTCTCAAGAACAGCAGGATCCAGGGCAGATGAAAAATCCACACATGTGAGTGAGGCAGCCTCCACACTCACTTCAAAGAAGTCCCAAGGAAGCAGTACGGAAAGGTTTACAGCCCATCTCACAGATTCAAAGTGAGCAGCCACAGTGGTTCTCACTGGGAGCGTGATGAGTAGTTTATGCTGGACAATTCTTCCTTACAAGAAACTGACATGCACACTGCAGGACACTGCACTCCTAGTGTCCAGACAGTTTAGCAATCCCTTCCCATATTAATGTCTAAAACACGCAGAAAATTTCTAACAGAAATGCTAGCCTACTCCTCATCACTGAGCCCAGCAAGCAACATCATACTACTGTTTCATTTTCTCAGTCATTAAGACAAGCAGCCCAGGATCTTTTCTGAAAACTCTTACCTTCCTGACCAGTAAGTCACTAACTAAATCTTGTCAATTCTCTCTGCATGATAACTATGTTCCACTGAATACATCTGCGCCACCGGTACTCCATTTTATATCTTTCTTTCCCTACCTTCTAAACTCAGGTTTTTTTCTCATTTTAGTAAGCTTGATCCTATCATCCTTGCCCCCTCATCTGTACTGTACTGCATCCAGTTCACCAGTACTGCTCACTATTCTCCTAATAAAGTCCATGTTCTTTCTATCTCCAAAGCTACTGTTGTAATATCCTTCTGCCTGAAATGTCATCCGTCTTCCATTGTGCAACCAATACACCATTCCAAGTTAAAAGTACTGGCATCGTCTTTAAGTCCTCTTTCACATGCAGTCACAAAACCTTCTGACAGACACATCTGTTTGATAAATTAATACAAATCATGGAAATGTATCTAAGAAAGAGCCAATGTCGGAAGCACTTTACATACAATTTAAGGGATTTCATACACTCAGATACCTATGAAATTTAGTCGTTCCTTCGATCTAAAACTTAACCACCTTCTTTTGGTTCCTTGCCATCTCTTGGCTGTTTCAACAGCTATCTCATGGCCTTCTTGGCCAGCCTCTCGCCCCTTCATGCCACCTCTTTGTTTCCTAGGACTCCTGTCTGTCAACCACTCAACTTAAGAAACACACTAGAAAAATATTTAACACAATGTTTCTGCATTTCAGTTCAATTTCCAGTTAAACAAAAGAACTAATTTATACTCTTGGAGTTGCTCTGATACATATGACCTAAAAAATGGAAACTACAGGGCCAGGGAGTTAGCTCAATGGTTCCGGCGCCTGTCCTGCAAGTGCAAGGACCCGGGTTCGATCCCCAGTAACCACATACAATACTGAGCATAGAGACTCACCCCAGCAGCAACCAGTACCACATACCACAGTGCTGGGCATGGTGGCTCACGCCTGTAATCCCAGCACTCGGGAGGCAGAGGCAGGAGGATTGCTGTGATGTGAGTTGGAGGCTGAGCTCGGGGCCAGCCTGAACCACAAAAAGCAAGACCCTGTCTCCAAAAACCTAAAAAAAAAAAATGGAAACTACAAAGTAAAAACAAAGTAGTCTCTAAAACAGTTAAATATGCAGAGTGGGGCTGATTATAAGTGGTCTTGCAAACAGGTAATTTATAGGCAATTCTACGAAGAGGAGAAACTGATATGGAGAAAATAACAGACTTAAAGAATCTGAGTTAATGGAAAACAAAGAGGTTAAAATATTTGCTCCCCCAGGGCCGGGGAGTTAGCTCAGTGGTTCCGGCGCCTGTCTTGCAAGCGCAAGGGCCTGGGTTCGATTCCCCGGTAACCACATAACAATACTGGGTGTGGAGACCCACGCCCAGCAGCAACCAGTACCACATACCGAATTGCCGGGCGTGGTGGCTCACGCCTGTAATCCCAGCACTGGGGAGGCAGAGGCAGGAGGATTGCTGTGATGTGAGTTTGAGGCTGAGCTCAGGACCAGCCTGAACCACAAAGCGAGACCCTGTCTCAAAAAAAAAAAAAAACCTAAAAAAAAAAAAAAAATATTTGCTCCCCTGAACTACACAGGGTTAAAATGATGTATCCTGAAGATCTGTCAACTGATGCTCAAGAACCTCATGAAGTAACACTGCCTTCTTCCCTCACTTAGCCTGTACCTCCACTCCTTTCTCCTTCTCCCTTTCTTCTTCTGCCTTCAAGTCTTGTGGCCTCTAAAGAACATACCTGAATTCCCCTGGTATACAGACTTTCCTCCCTGAATAACCAAGTTTGGTTGCTTCCATGTTATATGACATAGTCACTAAATGAGAAATTGTATATAGTGTGTACATTACAATATTCTGAACACAGAACTGGTAAAAGGAGACTCCAACTTGATGGACTTGGTTTTTATGAGTGTAATTTTCACATGTACTTTTGTAATGTAAAGTAGAACATAAAACGACAGCACTGTACTACACAGTGCAATCTGCAAATAAACACACTGCTGTATAAACAAGGCACACTAAATGAAAAGGACATTTAGGCTCTATCCACAAGATGCACAGAACTCTGCAAGGAGAAAAATTGAAGGGTCATCAGAAGAAGCAGCAGGTCCTAAGTCCAAACAATCATGAAACAGGCAAGTTTTTAAATGAGGAATATCTGTATTTACAGATAAGTCAAATGAAAACATGCAATTATGACAATCCTTCAGGATTCAGGATTTCCCTCTTGAAAAACAATCCACAATATGAAACTTCAAAAATTTACACTTCTCCCGTACTAACTTATTTACATAAATTTCTGCTAAAATGCTTTTTTAAGTAGTCCAGAGAACTTGTTTAAGACGTTAAATTGGTGCTTGAGAATGTTTTTAAAACAGTTTAGGTCTGTTTAATGTGGATATAAATACAGAAAAACAAAGTTATTAAGTGGAAAAGGTATCGATCAGAAATAATTTCTGAAAAGGTGGAACAGGAATCTGAAAGAAGTAAAAATAATATAAAAATCACAGAAACGGGAAAGGATCATACCTCGAAACTCAGGCATGAGAGAAAGTAGTGTCTTTATGACTCATTGTGTGTGTGTGGTTTTGTTTTGTTTTGTTTTGTTTTTTTGAGATAAAGCCTTGTCAGTCTGGCCTCAAATTCCTGGGATCCCAGGACTCTCCTGCCTCAACCCCCGAGTGGAATTACAGTTGTGCAGCACAGCACCCACATCCATGCTACTCAAGAGATTTTCCACAGGAAGTAATTCTCTGAGGTTTCCTCACGATTTTCATGTGTTAAAAAAAAAATCAAAACTGTGCCGGGCGTGGTGGCTCACGCCTGTAATCCCAGCACTCGGGAGGCAGAGGCAGGAGGATTGTGATGTGAGTTGGAGGCTGAGCTCAGGGCCAGCCTAAAACCACAAAGCGAGACCCTGTGTCAAAAAACCTAAAAAAAAAAAAAAAAAAATCAAAATGTTCCTGATTATTTTCACATTGTCCTTTTCTTGATAAGCAAAGAACTACAGGGTAATTGTAGAAAGAAAGCAAGACTGAAAAGTTTAAAAAAAAGTATAAAGGACCAAGAAAAGCGGTTACTCAGTACTCTAGAACAAAGGCAACCACTAAATATTTTAGCATAATTCTCAATTTTTTTAAAGTTACATTTTGGAGACTGTATTGTACACACAGTTAATACACACAAAACAACCTTTCCAATTTATATTACATTGTTTTAAAATGTCCTACATTTAAATAGACAATTCATACACATTAGGGTACCAGTTCATAATACCAAATTGTAGTTGTCACATAACGTGTTAAAGAAGTTATAATAGTCATTAATACAGAATTCAGTCTTATTTTTTTTCACCTTCACTGAACTCCAGAAAAAGCTTTCTTTCTTGTCTCCAGTATGTGTATCCCAAAGTTTACCAAGCTTTTAGAATGCATTACACAAAGCATTCTATATAGTTTCAAGTCCAAAAACAAACACCCACCAAACACCTCCAGATGTCAAGGATTAAAAAAAAATAGTTTATTTTTCTGAGTAATGCAGAGAAGATATCTTTGAAAAATCAAATACACAGCTAAGACAAAGGAAGGAATTCAGGAAACAATCACACAAGTACTAACAAATCTGTCATTTTCAATCAATTTACAATGGTGGCATTTTTCATAGCCAAGAGTGATCAATGCTCTTTTTACCCTCTGCATCCAAGTGTTTGGGTTAAATATGGAGGATTGAAGGGCTTTTCTTCTCTAAAGAAAAAGCAAACTGTGTAATGAGAATACCACCCATGAATAGCTATTTGAAAGTGA
Source organism: Petromus typicus (assembly GCA_004026965.1). NCBI lineage: Eukaryota > Metazoa > Chordata > Mammalia > Rodentia > Petromuridae > Petromus > Petromus typicus. The sequence goes on from PVIR01005262.1 coordinate 59,247, forward strand.
TGAGATCTACTCTTCTAAGTTCTTTTTTTTTTTTTAATATAGTGGAGAACTTCATCTTCAACCTCAAGGTCTTTAACCTTTTTGAGTCTGCCCACATTTCTAAACAGACCTCTCTCTTAGAGGCTGTAAACAGGGCCCATTCTTCTTCTGAGACTCTGTCAAGGTCTCCTAGGACCACACAGCCTCTCCTAGGACCACCTGCTATTGCTTGCTCTGTGGGGACATTAATAATAATAACACCTCAGAAGGATTAATAACAACAACCCTGAGAAGTGTGCAATATTATCTTTACTTGGCAAAAACTGAAGCTTAGGAAGTGAAAATATTTGCAAATGGAGAGCCAGAACTTCAACCAGGGTAGGTACAGAAGGGAACATGGACCAGAGTCAAACAGCGAAATCTGTCTTACGGTCAGAGCTTATGGAATATGCTAAGAGGCAAACATGTAAGTGGAAAGAGCAGGGATAGCCTGCTTTATAATCATTTCTTTTTAATACCTAGTTTTAGAAAGTGAACATTTTCCCTTAGGAAAAGGGTGCTAGATTTAGTAAATACAAATAAAGAGCATGACAAAATATTTGGGATATATACATGAAAAAAATTATTCACTAATTATCTCAAATTCATATTTTCTGAGTCCAGTGTGTTACCTGACAACCCTAAAGTGGAAGCCATTATAAAACAAACAAAAACCACTAATACATTACAAAGCTACAATTCCCAAAGCTGAAATCTGGGATGCCCTGCGCACCACATGTCTTTGAGAGGCCAAGAAAAGGGAAGTGTAGAGAGGCTACAGCTGCTCTTAGCTAAGCTTCCTTCTCTTTTCCCTGGTAGGGGACGTGGCTCTTGACCCCAGAGACCTTGCTTTTATCAGCCAGATCATTTAATTTCATTGCTCATTTAATTTCCAAGCCCTCCTCTACTTTACATGGATGTTTTAAAGATTAAGAGGGAACAGACTGAGAGGGGTATCACATATACTTAAATATTTATTTCTGACTGAATACTTTATATAATACTTTATATAATCTTACAAGCTTAGAGACTTTAATCTTTCTCTCCCATCATCAAGAAAGTGTAAAAATAAAATAATTCCCAATATAGGTGGGCCTGCATGTTTGCAACCTACAGAGAACTCTCAAAAATATATCAAGATGCCAAAAGGTAAAAAGGATGTAATTACTGGGGAAGAACTGTACACCTTTCAAAAGGCTCTGAACAGACATTTAAAACACTCATATTACTGAATCATAAATATACAGAGACAGTATAATATAAAAAGAGAATAACACCTTACATACACCAATTTAATTTTCTACTTCCCCTTAAATCTCTAGTCTCTGGGCTGAAATATGTTCACCTCAGCATGAAAAACAACAACATGGGATTGGCTCAGACTGTGTTCATTTAAATATTTTCCAAGCATAACTTTAATCTTCAAACTATAACAAAACCCGATCTACTAAACATGAATTGCTGTGAACAGAAACTGCTTGGAGAGGATTAATCAACAGCTTTGTATGTCATCCTCTAAAAGAGGCCAAACACTGAATCAGTGTTGAATTCCTCACGTGCGGCTACACCCAGTTAATCCTCAAGAAAGCAGAAAACTATGTAAATCTACTTAAACTGAGGAGATAAGTACTTCTGTCATCAAAAGTCGCAGCATTTATCAAGTGCTACTATTAGAGGCAAGACTATCATAAAATCAGATATATACATACATGACAATTCTTACATTCATTCCCCTACCACTAACACTCCTTACCAAAAAGCAGGCTTTGCTGTATTCCACAATTTGTAACATCACACCACACAGTACCACTGAGTCAATGACCACAAGAAAGCAGTTCCAAAATGGAAGGAAACATCAAGGCAGAAATAGCTGATAGAAGAATTAAACTGAAAACAAAACAAAAATGGAAATATCTATTTTGAATAAAAAGGATTCTAAGTATGGAGCACTTTTCTTTCAAACTACTAAAATATTTTCAAACTACAGAAGTCGTTGTAAACAGTTTTCATTTGGGTTTTATAGGCACTGTTTTCAAATAATCAGACTGGATCTACTTAATGAGTAGAATATCCCCTATCTCAAAGTCACAATCAACAGCAACAGGAGGTAGACTATCTTTTCAATGAGACTTTATCTAGATTGACTACTAGGTTATCACTCCACACCAAAGCACCTCACTCTGGCCTGAGTGGAGGAGGTGTGTGTCTAACGTGCTCTTGGGCCTGTGATGCAGGAAAATCCTGTTTATCCTAGATGATGCTAGCGATCAGTGTTCCCTATGCCCTAGCTACACCATGTGGGGGCCGGAAGTGGGGTTCGAACCACCCACCTCTGCTTTGATTGAAACTGGCTGACTCCTACAGACACAAAATGTGAGAGAGTTTAAGACTTTTAAATAGGGTACTAAAGCAAGATTTTGTATCAGTACCTCTTCCAAACACCGCAGATTCAATATCCAGATGATCTGCTTATTCACCTTTCATCTTCTATTTCACAATTTCCACAACCCCCCCCACACACACACACACAAGGTGGAAGAATCCCTTAATAAGTGCAGCCAATTTAAAATGGTATTGGGTGAGGATGCTGGGACACGCTCCACAGGAGTTTCTAATGCGAATTTTAAGGGCCTGATGTCCAGGATTCAAATCCTCGCTCTGCATTTTGGGTGGTGTCAGACTAGGCAAGTTAGTTAATTCACATCTCAGTATTAACTGTAAAATGGAGACAGTAATACTACCTGTCTTATGGTACAACTGTCAATATAAGGAAATCAGTGAACCCACATAATGCATTTATTTAGAACAGCAACCTGTAGGCAGTAAGGTTCCTAGCAATTTTTAGTTACCACTATCTAACACCTATGTAGAATTAAAGTGATTCTGGCTCATTTTATTTTTTCCAAAGGGGATTTTTAAAAGTATCTCTTACATTCAATTTTTCCCCCTCGGGCAAATTACCTGAAATCAGCTGACTATGTATTTCTAGATTAAAATCAGACAGCATGACATAGCTAAAAACTGCAAGTCTTTAATCAAAATGAACTAATATGAACCAAAAGGTGCAAGCTTAACACCACAAGATCTTACAAAAGGCATTAATTAGACTTCCCGTTTAGGCTAAGCCAGAATGAGATCACAAGTCACTCATGGTAACCAGGTCCCAGCTCTGGAAGTGTGCTTTTTCAGTGAATGGCTAAATACTAACAAAAGAAACCTTTGACTCAAATACCACTGGTACCCCGGGTCTTGTGTCTGTATAATGCCTACACATTCATTTCTTTCTTTGCCTATAGAAAAAAGAAAGTCTGTTTGTTTTTCTGATTCAGTCAGCCTTTTAGTCTTTGAATCTAAGGAGAGCCCAGTGAAAAGAGAGCATCTTATCAGCGGGCTCCAGCCAGCAGGCTGTCCCCCTGCACACACAAAACCTCCAGCCCTCCCAGCAAAGGCCTTGCCCTCGGAGCCTTTTCCCATTTCAGAGCGGATAGCCCGCTGGGTTTTGACAACAAATAAATGAATACACAAGGCCCTAACATAATTAGCCATCCTTTCAGGTGGAGTGAGGTGGGTGGAGGAGGAGGGGTTGGGAGAATATTTATTAGAAATTGGCTGCACTTATGAAGTTGATGAGGGCACTCATTTTAAAGTAAGCCCCACGAACTGAGTTTAGAGGTGCCTGTTTATGAATCTTCACGATGCTGCCATTTAAACAGATAAGTCACCAACGCAGATTATTTGTTTTTCATTAAAAGATACTTCTTAACCCAGGTGAAAGTTCCACTGAGTTCGAGAAGGGCACACAGACCGGGTGTGTTTAACTGCCTTTGGAAAAGTGAGCATGTAAAAGAACCAAAGACAGGAAAACAGAAAAACATTACTATTTGACACTGCTTTATGTTTGTAGATAGACAGATTTACGTGAGCACATACTAAAAGAAAATTTAAAAGTCCCACAACGTTAAGGACAAGCATTGAACATAAGAATAATCGCGTGAGCACCTGTAAGAGAGCCGCCAGGCATCGCTGTCACTGTCATGGCTTTAATAAAGCCACATCTGCATGGAGGGCCCCAATTTGCTTGCATCACTACTGGGATAATAACTTAATTGATTTGTCTCTGGCTAAGGATGTAGACAAGAGATTTTTCAGAGATTTATTATGCAGGAAAAATATCTGCAACCTTGTTTTTGTTTTCTCAACAAGCATTTTGCCACTGACCTCTAAATCCGTTTAACCTTTTCTAAACAGACCTGCACATTTTTTAAATAATTTAAAGCTAGGTTTTGTTATTCCTGCTGCCGACTTAGTGAGATTTATCACAACATGGTTTCAGTAACCTCCTTTTAAAAACAGAGATGAAAAACAAAACAAAAGACCACAACTATAAGCTCCTGGCTCCACTCCTTTTCCCGGCAGGGAATTTTGATCTAACCACTGAAGTGCTTTTGGAGTTCAATCTGCTAAAAAATGTATGAAATGGCATTAAAATAGGAAAAGGCATGTGTATGACTCAGGCTTATCCCAGAATCTCTGCAACTAGGATGTCACAGGATTTCCCTGTGCTTCGGGAAACTGAAAACCTTGAGAAAGTGACAGTAGAAGTTCCTGTTTTTTTCTCTTTTTTTTTTTTTAACTAAGGAGGGGGGCGCGCGCGAACACACACACACACACACACACACACACGCGCGCGCGCGCACACATACATACATACACACACACACACACACACACACACACACATACACACACAACCCGGTCGGTCTTCCGGGTTTCCTACAAATCAGACAGGTTCTTTGAGGCTCCAAGTGAAGACCGAACGCCCATGTTACGACTTTTCCCGTACTCCTCCACACACAAAGGTTTCCGGGGAAAAAGCCAAACTTGTTGCAGGGCCGGGGCAGACCCGGCCCCGCGCCGCCCTCACCCCTCGCCGCCCCGGGCCCCTCCTCGCGTCCCGCTCGGCCCGGCAGTGGCGGGCGCGGGCGTCTCCCTCCCGGCTCGTCGGCCCCGGGCCGCCTCCTTCGGAAACAAGGTCACCGCCCAGGCCGGTCCCGGAGGCGGGCGCGGGGCCGAGCGCGGCGCCTTTTGTGGTCAGCGGGGCCCGCGCCCGCGCTCACCTGCTTGCGGTAGGGCGTCCTGCAGTGGCCGCTGGCCCCCGGGGCGCCGCTGCTGCCGCTGGGGAAGATCATCGCGGCGGCCGGGCGCGGAGGGGCCGGGCCGGGGCCGCGGCGCTCTGGGAGCGGCGGCCGGCGGGGCTGCAGCTCGCGCTCACTCCTCCGCGTGGGCCGGAGAGCGCGGCGGCGGCGGCGGCGGCGGGCGACGCTAGGCAGCTCCGGGGACCGCCGCCCTGCGTGCCATGGGCCGGAGTTCGCGCGCGGAGCCCTCCCGGCGGCGGCGGCGGCGGAGCAGCGCGCCGCGTCCCCACCTCCCGCGGCCTCAACCACCGCCCCGAGAGCGCGCCGGCCGGGGGCGGGGAGGCGGCCGCGCACCGCCTCGCGCCGCGCCCAGGCCCGCCCGCCCTCCACGCCCGCCCGCCGGGCGCCGCGCCCGCCGCCCAGCCGGCCGCCGGCCCCCGCGCTCTCCCTCCCGGCTCGGCCGGCCTCGGCGGCGCCCCCGCTCCGGCGCGATGGTTGGGTCTGGCCCGCGTGCCACACATTCCTCGGAGCACCCCCCACACCCCGTTTTCCTCGGTTCTCCGCCGAGCACCGCGCTGGCTGGGCACCGGCTCGAAGCCCCTTTTAAGGGCATCGCCTCGGGGATCCACTTTGGCACCTGGGTAGAAAGCGAACTGATCACTGGATTTTTTTTTTTTTCGGTCTTTTCTTTCACCTTCCACGATATTTCCCTGTTCCCCTTTCCCCGAAAAGGTGCGGACCGTTCCTGCTACTTCGAGGCACACAGCAGCTTTCCATCGAACCGCTACGAGTCGTTCTACAATTCACAGTCAACATTCCAGCAGCGGAAACCAGCTCTCCTCCCCAGCCCCTCACTCAGACACCTACGGCAAAGTTTGGCATTTCATTTCTATGGCAGAGTTGACGCGCTTTCTTTCAAGATGACAATACCAAAAAGAGGGCACGAAACATTTTAAGCCGTCAGTCGTTGAACTTTCTCTCTTCTCCGAAAGTGGGCCGGTGTAACCCTTCCTGGATAATTAGATGCGACACGAATGTGTTCGGTGCAAGGGACACAGGAATTCAGTAAGCAAAAGGACAAAGGGAGGAGGTAATTTCCTTTGTTTCCAGGGTGGACCGAGCTAGAGCTGTAGCTCAGGCTCCACCACCTCCAGTGGAGGCGCGGAGCCGGGCCTGGGCAGTGCAGGTATCTAAGGCCCCGGGTCAAGCAGAGCGTGTGCCCTCTGGGAAGGGCCACTGGGCAGGCTTGCCCCCTTTCAACGTAGCCTGTTTCATGGCGAGTATTACAGAGAATTATCACCGCAGTAAATAGCGCAGAGCTCTTTCTTGGCTTGTGGACTCTTAACACCTTCCGGGACAGGACCATCTGCTATGATAATGAAAAAAGCCTAAATTGTCTGAAACACGAAAGGGTTCAACTTCTGGTTGTCATAAGGAAAATAGTATCTTCTATGAACATTAAATTTCTAGCAAAGTCTATCCCATGTATGGGTTTTTCTAGTGACAAGAAATGTAAAAACTTATTCCAGATATCCTTTTAGTGACTTAGTGGGCTGCTTCCTGGTTCTTAATATTCACCAGCAAAAGTCATCAAAATTAGAAAATCTTGCCTATTAAAAACAACCGTATACTAAATACACATATACTAATTCACTTCGCTTTTTAAAAAAAGCAGCAAAAAATAACTTCCTCTGGGCATAATACTTCACACACGATGAGCAAGAAGGTACTCGGTAGACAAAATTCACAGTACAGTATCTGTCCCTTCAGTGATTAAAAAGTGGACCTGATGGAGCCTGTGGTCTGGGAGGCTGAAACAGTAAGACTGCAAGTTTGAGCCCAACTTGTGCAATTCAGCAAGCCCTTTCTCAAAAAAGAAAAAGTGCTTGGTATGCAGTTCAGTGTGAAGACCCTAGATTCAGTCCTTTGTACCACTATCTATCGATCAAATGATCATCAGCCACCGCAGTTAGCTACTATATATGTCAGGACGATTTCCTGGTACTCTATGCACTTACAATGTGTTTGGGTGCCTTTCTGCTACCTTCTCTCATAAAGGCCCTTTCTCCAGTTACTTAAGCAGGGGTAAGAAATGAAAGGTTAACACAGTGTTGTTCGAGTCAAAGGTGCCTTTTCCTGAGAACTTACTGCTCAAGACTTCAACAATTTAGAACAGTCATCTACAGAGAAAAGTCCATCTACGACCTCAGTTGTCATGACTGGTGTCTTAGGAAACCACAATCTAAACCACAGAAGAACAGCACAGATTAATTTTTTCTGTCTCTACTCTAAGATCTTAATAATTGTACTATTATATTCCACAATGTACTATTCCAGAATGCTGACACCTGATTGGGTATCCTGCAAGAGTTTTATAAAGATAAGAAAAATTTAAAATGATAATATATTTTAAATTAGAATAAAAGAATCCTAAGACAATATATCAAGAATACTAAAAGAACATAAAAGGTCTCTCTCTTTAAGACTAAGCTGCTATCTAAAAATCAGTATATATTATGTTGTATAATAGCAAATAGAGGGTGAAACAGAAGGTGAAAACATAGGGTATGTATTATTTTTTAAAAAACTATGTCCAAGGCCAGAGATTTAGCTCAGTGGTTCTGGCGCCTGCCTTGCAAGTGCAAGGGCCTGGCTTCAATCCCTAATGACCACATACAACAGTGCTGAGTGTGGAGACTCAAACCCACCAGCAACCAGAACCACATACACAGTGTTGAGCATGGTGGCTCATGCCTGTAATCCCAGCACTTGGGAGGCAGAAGCAGGAGAATTGCTGTGGGTTCAAGGCTGAGTTCAGTGCCAGCCTGAACTGCAAAAGTGAGACCCTGTCTCAAAAAACAACAACAAAAACAAACTATGTCTACCAGGGGTCAAATGTTCAAAACCTGTGTGGGTGTACCTAACTAAAGAAAGCTGTATAAGACAGGAAGAAAAACTAATTATGCACACTAAAAAACAAATAAAGTCATTCAGGCCCAAAGAACCCAATTTAAGAGAAACAGAAATACTGTGTGTATAATATATACAATCAGGTATGATTATTCAGAAAATGCTTAGTGGTAAATATGACTATAGGGATCAATCCTAGCAAAGTTCATCTGGCAAAGTGTACTGACCTTTGAAACAAGTATGTTTTTAAAAAAGAGAAAGTAAAGAAACAGTTCAGAGGCTTGGCTGTCCTAGGAATTAGGGCTTTAGAAATTGGAGAAGCACATCCTCTCTGAAGGGAAACTGAGGCTTTAGCTGCCTGTTCGGCCGGCCACACAGCATCCTCCCCTAACCCCTCAGCAGGAGCAGGTAAAGCTGTGGGAATCTGACCCCACGGCAGTCAATCCGTAGACTAGCCAGTGACCTGTGACCTGGCTAGAACAGAAAAAAAAAAATGCGTAGGGCCAGTCCTATTTCTCACCCTTGGGAATTTGATTCAGAAAACTGAGCACTGAACCAGTTAGCAAAGGGGCAGAAACTATAAGAATGCCAGGGGGTAGCGCTGAGGCCACAACAAGCCAAAGCCATACACAGGCCAAGGGTATGAGGAAGCAGAAACTATGAGTAAACAGGAAGCTGACTGGCAGCAGAGCCAGGAGCGGCTGAGCGCTTGGCTGTGAGATGCTGGAGGAAGCTGCAGTCCCCAGAACTCCTTTGCTGACTTAAAACAGCTCTTCACACCATGTGTGTACTTATCCCCCCACCACACATGCTCAGACAGCTCAAAGGAATCTGGACTTTATATCCAAACAACAAAACTAAAGCGACTCAGTCGCTTTGGTTCCATGTTTCAGCTTTCCACTTAAGAGCCTCATGGTTTGGGCAAGTGGTTTGACCTCTCTGGGTCCAAGATTATCTTTACATGGTTGTCTTAAGTACAGTACACCAAAAAAAGACCCAACTTAATAACTGCCAGCTATTATTAGTGTTTTCCAGGTTTTTATAGTGTTGCTTGCAAATTTAAGTGGGTGTGCCTTGTAAATATCCGATGCTTATCATCGTAAGTCCAGCTGACCATCCAAGAATAGGAACAAGGATCAACCACATATGAAAAGAGCAAATGTAGGTAAGGGGGAAGGAAGCCACTTTTAATTGTTGAATGCCTGAATGAACATGCTTTCTAAGACAATCCAGACTACAGACTTATCTTTAAAAGGTTTTAAAAAAAAAGTCTGGCACAGGGTCTGTTTCAAGGGCTTCAATGCACTGTCTTTCTTCGTTTATTGTTCCATTTTCTTTAAAGAGACTATGGGTTGGAGCTGGGCCATTTCTGTGTGAATGGGAAGACTGTGAGCAGTATCAGCAATCATACTCTGTAAGACAAAAATAATAAAGATGGAGCAACTGGTACGTGCAGAAGCCTGCAATCTAGTAGGGGAGGTGACACTACAGGCAATAATGCCTTCTATAACTTAAAAGACCTTGTGCAATTGAGACTTGGGAAGCCACAGTTAGAGAGCATTTATTGCAGATACAACTCAAAAATGAAACTTTCATTTTTAAATCTTGTACATCATATTTCACTTTCACAATCACAGTGAGTATGGTGGGGTCACTAAGCTTATGGGACAGATAGGGTAAAAAAGTTAAAGGTGACTGACCTACCCACAGAACTAGTGTTAGCAAATCAACTTTAACATCCTGAACAGCACAGGGTTAAAACATCCCCAACTCTAGTGTGTATCTCAGTCTTATTGATGATGCTCTGAGTCTCAGCTGAATGTGAGTCCTCACTCCCGGTGCCACCCAAGCTATGTCCATCAAAGAGGCGACAGCATGAAGTGGGAAGAGGCCCAGCAAGTGGTTTAGACAGAGATGGGCGGTGGGAATGGAGAGATCGAGGAGGGAAGAGAAGGTGAGTGTTGAAGGTTGAGCTGGTTTTGTTAGAAGGATGAGCAGAAAGAACCACTCTACAGATGACCAGAAAAACAGGACTAAACAAAGACTAGTATGAAAAGAGAGAGAGATTGGTAGCACTCTAGCTGAAATCACTGCCAGTAGATAAAGTTTGTGAGAAGGACAGATGATAAAAACCCAGGACAGCCTTTCTTTAAAGCATACATTACTGAGCCCCTTACAAAAGTGGAACAATTGCGTGAAAATCAGTAAAATGGAAGGATTGTGGAGAAGCTACTTCTGAAAAAGAAGATGCCTGATGAGATAAAAACAGAGCATCTCTATAAAGAAAAGAAGTCCTCAGCAGGTTGTATCCTTCCTAAGGCATATCAGACACCCTGTTTACTTGGGTCAAGTTGCAAGCAGAAAAGAATTAAGAGGAAATATTCATTTAACATTATTTCAAATTACAAGCGTTAATGCCCAGAATATACTTGCACAGTACTGGTTAGTGTAAGTGGTTCACACTGAAAAACCATTCACATTTGACAGCCTCATGTTTAAAAGCTCTGGTCCCTAGCAAAACACAAAAGAAAAAATTCCACACAAGCAAAATTTTAAAATTTCTTTCCTTTCTTGGTACAAAACAGAGTTCATAATACATCCTATATCTAAAACAGCAACAATATTTTCTATTATTTACTATTTTGCTTTTTAAAAAATATACCATTCTTATTTAAGACTTAAATCCCCCCAGAAACATAACAATCACATCTATTATAAAAATGAAACAACTACAATAAAATAAAACTATAGCTATAATCCCAGAATGTACACAGATGATGGAAACACAGTCGTATTCTGATGTCTCTGACCAGAAGCCTTGTTCTGATGATTCTTAAATTTTTCCTGGTGGTAAAACAGGAAAAATAAGTGTGATTCTGCTGCTGTTTCTCTGAATAGACTATTAAATAAGAATAGTCGTCATTTATTGAATATTCTTTATCCCAAGCACTTCCAAAACATGTTAACCACAAACACAGACACAGACACAGACACACACACACACTCACTCACACACACTCCAAATGACTACTCTGTGTGGGTGATAAGGAAACAAGCCCAGAGGTTTAAGTAAGTTGCCCAGGTTCACAGATCAAAGACAAGTGAAACCAGTGCTTGAGCTCACATCTCTCCAATTCCAATTCTGCCTATATTAATACTAATGGTAATTATTATTATCATTAGCTATGATGATGTCCAAGCTGCACTATAATACTACAGCTCCCGACAGCCGCATAATCACAAGGGAAATGTGTGTGGAGTGCGTTGCTGAGCTGTGATGTCCACTAGTTTAGGGGTCTGAAATGCATTTCAACTTATAATATCTTCAAGTTACAGTGGCTTAAGGGAACATAACTATAATCTGAAGAGCACTGTATATTGAATTTCTATTCAGTTGACTCTGAAGGCAAATTTTCCAGTATTAGAATATATACTGGATAGTAAAGATAAATATTCTGGCCCCAACCTACTGCTTAAATCTCACTTAATTAATAGTTGCTAAGGAACACTCCTTCCTTGCAAGCAGTTTCATTTTCTATGATAGTTGGTGGGATAAAGTTGACAGGCTCAGAGAGCCATTTTCTGGATGCTAAGATGGTCAAAGGTATTTCCAGAAACCTAAACTAGAACTGGAACATATTTTTACATACATACAATAATAGTAATAATAATAATAATAATAATAGACTGTTAGAGATTAGTTTCATAATGGGATTCAGAAGTGCTTATAGGTTAACTAAAACTGTTCTCACCATTTAGGACACTTCTGTCTATGGAAAAACATTTGTCAAATTCAAAACAACACAGACAGCTTTTTGGAAATAGTTAAAAATTCAAAGCTCGGGCCGGGGAGTTAGCTCAGTGGTTCCGGCGCCTGTCTTGCAAGCGCAAGGGCCCGGGTTCGATTCCCCGGTAACCACATAACAATACTGGGCGTGGAGACTCACCCCCAGCAGCAACCAGTACCACATACCACAGTGCCAGGCGTGGTGGCTCACGCCTGTAATCCCAGCACTCGGGAGGCAGAGGCAGGAGGATTGTGATGTGAGTTGGAGGCTGAGCTCAGGGCCAGCCTGAACCACAAAGCGAGACCCTGTCTCAAAAAAACCTAAAAAAAAAAAAAAAAAAAAAAATCAAAGCTCACTTGAATTTTTGTCATAAGAATTTTCTAAAAGATAAATTTCCCTTTCCATATTTTTTCTATCAAAACAGATACATGGCTTATTCTTTTCAAAAAATAGTAAAGAAAATTTACATTAGTTACAAGTGTAGCTTGTAAAACAAGATTTTGTTTTATACCACAATGAATTTGTACTTGTAGATCAAATTTACAGAAAAATAAAGCCAACTATTTAGGAAAGTAGGACAAAAAAAGTGCCATTTTTGTCAAACAAAGAGGAGTTCTTTGTTGTAGATTGTTTTCCTAAAATACCCAGATGTGCACTTCAATTCTTGATACTCTGTGGACATCTAGCATTGCCTATAGGCAAGTTTATAAAAATATAAGGGCTTGTTTCCAGGCTATGTTTTAGATAATTCATATAAGTTTCCACAAACTGTAGTAAAACTCACAAGAAAGAACTTATGAAACAAAGACATTTACTAGGTAATCTTTGAGATTAGTTTATCAAAAGAGCTGGAAATAACATAATTCTTTATGTACATGACCAAACTCAAGGGTAAGAGCGGAGGAAAGGAAGGGCCTGGTGTGTTGGGGAAATTACTACTCATACCCACCTCTTGACCTGAGAAGAGACAGAGAGTACTTAGAAAATAAACAGAATTTGGGGAAACTAGAGCCAACAGTCAGGAAATCGTGGAAACAGAATTTGTCTGAATCTGAGTAACCATCACTTTTCCATGAGTAAAGTTCAACTGTAGAATGACAACATTGACAGTACACAGCAGATTGCACCTGGGATGAACAAAACTCTCAAGTAATCTAAGAATGGTAAAAAGTTTTATCATACATGCTAAATGTCTGCAGTGGATCCATAACACAAGTTAACACCGAAGGGAAAAAACTCGGCACTTTCTTTTCTTCTCAGGTGCTAAGATCACTATGGCAACTAGGGCGGAGTTTCAACTTCACTGACCTTGGGGTTCTCCAGGGGAATTTGTGGAGTAATTTCTAGGTGTGTCTGGATGGGTCAAGAGGCGGGGCCTTGAGGTCTGTCTGATCTCTCATCTCTTTGGCTCTGGCACTGTCCCCTGTTCTGCTTCCTGGTCGCCGTGAGCTAAGCAGCCTGCCTTTGCCACAGCTTTCTGCCAGGATGTCTCTTCCTAGGAGCCCCCTAGTCATGACTGACATGCTCCGTAATTAAACCTTTCCTCCTGTAAGCTGTGTGTGTTGGGTAATCTGCCTCACTGAAGGACAATCACCATTCAAGCAGGCCTTTTTCACCTGAAGAGGATGCTAAAATAATGAATGACATCCTTTATGTAAATAAGAAGGCTGAAAAGCTCTTCATTCTCCACAGAATTATAAAGCTAAAACAAGAACATACAGAATTACAAATGGGCTTCTATTTGGCAGAATATATATGAAGGCAAACTGTCCAACAGTAGAACAGACAGTGTAGAGCTCTGAGACAGGAGACCACAGAAGCTTATAAAATCCCCTATTCTAACTGTTCTTAAGAGTGACTAGTTCTGGGTTATCTAATACACTTAACACATGGCGAAAGCTGGTGACAGACCTGTGGCAAATTGATCGTCTCCAGGCAGAGAGGAGTCAGATCAGGAAATTCTAGTGTTGTCATGACAAGATGACTGACTGATAATGACATCAGCAATTCCTGATTCCAAACTATACCTACCACTCCCAGGACGCTGATACCATAGTAAATAGATACTCCTCAGAATTACCCTCCCTTTACCTCTCAGTCTAATATTTGATCTAGTGGCAAATATGATAATCAACCACAGGATCATTGCCAAAACCTGTTAGATTTTTCTAAGTTAAAGTGCCAAGAGGAAGAAAGTAGATAACTTTTTTTTTTTTTTTTTTT
>PVIR01005263.1:0-73346 GCA_004026965.1 Petromus typicus
ACAAATTTACCAAAGGTATAAAATAAATCATATGATAGTTAAGCTTGTGTGTCTGACTTATTTCACTTACCATTATGTTCTCAAGGTACATCCATTTTCCTACAAATGATTCAAGTCTATCCTTCTTAACAGCGAAGCAGTATTCCACTGGGTATAAGCACCACATTTTGTTCATCCACTCATCTGCTATCGAGGGACATATAGCCCATTTCCAAGATTTAGCTGTTGAGAACTATGCTGTTATAAATATGGATGTGCATGTATCACCGGAATATGATATCTTTAACTCAGAAGAGTAACAGTAGGTTAAGTGGAATTTCTTGTCTTCATTTTTGAGGAATTTCCATTCTAATTTACATAATACTTGTACTACTTTACATTCCTGCAGGAAGCCACAAAACCAATTAGGCCCAGAGCATGCTGTAAGTAGTGCAGGCTACAAAGAGTTAAGCCCTTCAGTTGACTTACTTTAAGAAGTAACTCTGACTGAAGCTGCATGACATACTGAAGTGAGCAAAGTGGTAGCATGCAGGTCAGCACGACTTCCCTGCTAACGGCCATGGCTGAGGCCAGAGTTATGGCCTGTGAAGCCATAGGGCTAACACAAGATCACATCCGAGCTGAGGTCAAAGTAATTTGCACCAAAATTCCATTCCCTCAATTACTCCCTTCATAGCTAGAAGGACAATTTCTAATAGCAACCATATATTTCCTCTATCTTGCATCTAATTTGAAAATACTTTGTCTCTTCTCTTTAAAGCTTTGCCTGCATTAGTTTCCATAGTACCTGCACCTGCTGCATGTCTGAACACATATCACACCTTTACCCTAATTAATGAACAATAAAAATCAGTAGATGTGAGTGACTGGGATCACCTGCTGGGATTCCAGCAGTGGCCATACCAGTCATTGCTTTCTCTCTAGCTCTATTTTCAGTGTATTTTTTTTTCTTCAACTTTGCATCACATACTAAGCATGTAGGGACTAGAGACTTACTGCAGAGGTCTCCAGCACATTCCCATGTAGAAGAGTTCCCCCAAAACAGCATCATAAAAACTGTCAGAGAAAGCAAAAAGTCAGAAAAGTAAATCCATTAGAATTACAGCAAGCAGGGCTAGGGATTTAGCTCAGTGGTTCCAGCATCTGTCTGGCAAGTGCAAGGTCCTGAGTTCGATCCCCAGTAACCACATAGTACAAAGCTGGGTGTGGTGGCTCACACCTGTAATCCCAGCACTTGGGAGACAGAGACAGGCTGATTGTTGTGAGTTTGAGGCTGGCCTGGGCTTCATATTAAGTTCAGGACCAGGCTGAATTACAAAGTGACACCTTGTCTCAAAAAGAAAGAATTATAGTAGGCATCTCAATGTAAATTTTAAAGGCCAGGAATGCATGCAGTAAAGTATTTCCAGCCCTAAAAAGCAAAAAAAATTCCAATCCAAACTAATATATCCTGCAAAACTTTCTTTCAACATAAATGGAACACTCCATAACAAAGAACACCTTCAGACAGTGGTACCAAAACTACAGCACACCCTATTGTGTTTTTCCTTTAAGAAAAAAGACATTAAAGTAGAGTTTCTTTTTCTAAACTAAAACATCAGTTTTCAGATTTAACTGCAGCTCTGGAATTTTGCAACAATGGGTTTGGGTTGCAGCTTAGCACTTGGTCCCTAAAAGGTTTGCAACCACTGCCTTAAGAAACACACACACACCGGGCCGGAGATTTAGCTCAGTGGTTCCAGTGCCTGTCTTGCAAGCGCAGAGACCCGGGTTCGATCCCCGGTTAACCACATACAATAATGGGCGTGGAGACTCATGCCCAGCAGCAATCAGTACCACATACCACAGTGCCAGGTGTGGTGGCTCACACCTGTAATCCCAGCACTCAGGAGGCAGAGGCAGGAGGATTGCTGTGATGTGAGTTGGAGGCTGAGCTCAGGGCCAGCCTGAACCACAAAGCGAGACCCTGTCTCAAAAAAAAAAAAAACCACACACACACACACCAAACAAGTACTCCAAAATACTGAAGATATCTATACAGGGACAAAGAAGACAACAAAGGCAAAACACTCAAATGGAATGAATGCATCAGACAAGGCAAAAAGTTAAAAATGGAAAACAAAAGAGTCATCCACAGAAAATGAACATAGTGACAAGAATAAATTAGTATCTTTCCATAATAACTCTCAATGTAAATGGCCTTAACTCCCCAGTTCAAAGACACCGATTAGTGGACTGGATCAAAAAGAGTCCAACAGTCTGTTACATTCAACAAATGCATCTAATCTAAAAAGCAGTTCATAAACTAAAAATTAATGGGTGGAAAACAATATTTCATGCACTGGGGTCCTGAAGGTGAGCAGGGATAGCAATTTTACTTTCAAAAGTAAAGAAAGTCACTGCATACTATTACAGAAACAATCCAGCAGGAAGAGATAACACCTGTGAACATGTATGCACCAAGGACTGGAGTTCCTAACGTCACAAACAGACACTGATGACAGAGAGATCAGGAAAAGCAACACCATCATACTGAGTGATCTCACTACTTCACTTCACAAAGCGGTAGATCAACACGGAAACACCAGTGGAACCCCACCTTTGAACAAATAAACTTAACAGACACCTGCAGAGTGCTCTACCCTACTATAAAACCTTTAAAGAGATGAAAACACCAACATTCCTCAAACTGTCTGGTGAAACTGAAAGAGAAAGCATGCTTCCAGACATTTTTCTAGAAGCCAGCATCAATCTGATCCCAAAACCAGACAAACTCAAATGAAAAGTACAGGCTAATCTCCCTAATGAATATAAATGCAAAAATCCTCAATCAGATATTACCAAGTAAAATACAACAAATCATCAAAAAGATCATATATTATGTCCAAGTAGGTTTAACCCCCAGGTGCAAAGATGTTTCAACACACACAAATCAACAAATGTAAAACGCCACATAAACAGAAGCAAAGACAAAACCCACAGAAAAGCTTTTGACAAATCCAACACCCATTTATGATTAAAAAAAAAAAAAAAACTAAAGCCAGCTGTGGTGTCACATGTCTATAATCCCAGTTCTCAAGAGGATAAGACATGAGGATTACAGCAAGTTCAAGGCCAGCCTGGGATACATAGTGACTTTGAGGCCAACTTGACATAGTGAGACACTGTCTAAAAAACAAAGCAAAACAAAACAAAACCCTAAAGAAAATAGTATAGAAGGACCTTACCCAAATCTGATAAGAGTCATTTATGACAAACCAGTGGCCAGCATCATATTAAATGAGGAAAAGCTGAATATGTTCTAAAACTAAGAACAAGACAAGGATGTCTACTACCATCCCTCCTGTCCAATACAGTACTCAAAACCAGAGCAATCATGCATGAGGAAAAAATAAAAGAAACATATATGAGAAAGAAGTCAAATTATTGTCATTTGCAGATGACATAATGTTCTAAATTGATGACCCAAAATATTCTACCAAAAGTCCTAGAATTAATACTCAAATTCAGTAATGTACCAGAAGCAAAATCAACACACAAAAATCAATAACATTCCTGTAGACTAATAAAAAAAATTCACTGAGATTTAGGAAGAAAGTCCCATTCACAAGAGCACCAAGAAAAATTAAATATTTAATAATTAACCTAACCAAGGAAGTGAAGGACCCCCCCCCCCACAATGAAAACTACAGCAATCTGGAAAAGGAGATTGGAGATGACATCAGGAATGGGGAGCTATCCCCTGTTCCTGGATAGGCAGGATCAATATTGTCAAAATGGTCACACTTTAAAAAGAGATATATAAATTTAACATAATCCCTCACAGAGGTAGAGAAAATAATCCTAAAGTTTGTATGGAACTAGAAAAGATCAGGATTGCAAAAGCAATCCTGGGTAACAAGTGCAAAGAAGGAGGCAAGACCTGACTTCAAGTTATACTACAAAAATATATTGATAAAATCTGCATGGTATTGACACAGAAACAGAAATGTGGCTCAGAGGAACAGAACAGAGGATGTGGCAAAGGCCCAGGCACATTCAGCCTCCTGATCTTTGCCAAAGGGGCCAGCAGCGTACACTGGAGTAAAGGTCGCCTCTTTAGCAAATGGTGCTGGGAAAGTTGGCTATTGACATGCAGAAGTCTGAAGCTAGACTCATATATCTAACCCTATAGTAAACTAAAATCAAAATGGATCAAAGATCTAAATATTAAAAGAGAAACTTGTAAGCTACAAGAAATAAATAAGCAAAATTCTTGAAGTTCTAGGTGTAGTCAGGACTTTCTGAACAAAACTCCAGTAACAGCAAGAGTCATCAAATATCAAACTTAAAAGCTTCTGCAGGCTTGGGATTTAGTTCAGGTGGTAATGTGCCTACCTTGGAAGCACAAGTGCCTGAGTTCAATCCCTAGCACAGCGGGGAAAAAAAAAAAAAGCTGCAAAGGAAACAACTAAAAAAGTGAAGAGACAACTTACAGAATGAGATAATACTTTCATCAGCTACATCTCAGACAAAAGTCTAACATCTAGATTATACAAAGAACTCAAAAACAATTAGATACTCCCCTCAAAGTAAAAGACCCAATGGAAAAAAATGGGAAGACCCCAAGGAACAGACACTTCTTAGAAGATGAAATACAAATGACAAATGAAAACATGAAAAATATGTTCAGCTTCACCGGCTATTTGAGAAATGCAAAATTAAAACAGCACTGGATTTTATCTCATTCCAGAAAGAATGGCCATCATTGATAGATCAAATAATAACAATAACTGGTGAGGCTATAGTGAGAAAGGAACCCTCTTGCATTGCTGGCAGGAATGTAAACTCATACAACCATTATGGAAATCAGCATGGAGATTTCTCAAAAGACTGAAACAAGAAATCCCACTTGATCCAGTCGTTCCCTTTATAAGTATCTTCCAAAAAGAGTTATAGACATCATATTAGAGTAATGCATGCATACCAATGTTTATAGTAGCATGATTCACAATAGCTAAATCTTAGAAGTAACCTATAGGCCCACCAACAGACAAAGAAAATGTGATATTGGGCTGGGGATTTAGCTCAGTGATTCCAGCACCTGTCTAGCAAGCGCAAGGGCCCAGGTTCGATCCCTGGTAACCACATACAGTACTGGGTGTGGAGACTCACGCCCAGCAGCAATCAGTACCACAGACCACAGTGCCGGGCATGGTGGCTCACACCTATAATCCCAGCACTCGGGAGGATTGCTGTGATGTGAGTTTGAGGCTGAGCTCAAGGCTATCCTGAACTACAAAGCAAGACCCAGTCTCAAAAAAAAGAAAATGTGATATTTACAGATAGAATACTACTCTGTCATAAAGAAACAAACTTGAGACATTGGTAGGAAAATGGATGAACCTGGAAAACATAATGTTAAGTGAAATTAATCAGACACACAAGCTTGTAGTTTCTCTCATATAAGAAATCCAATGGGGGAGGGGAGGAGAAAGAAATTCAGTGGACAAAGAGCAAACCAAGACTACATGTCCTCTTTCTCCTCAGTGCTCACCGAGGAGGCCAGTGAGGCCTCACTCTTCCCATCTGGTCTCCACACTGGACACTTGGTAGCATCAAGAATGTCCCTCAATGAGTGAGCAGTTCACTGTGGCACAGGCAGACAATGGATTATTCTGTGTCAAAAGAAACAAGCTATCAAGTCCTGAAAAGAGATGGAGGAACTTTAAATGCATATTACACAGTAAAATAAGTCAAAAGGTGTCATACTATATTATTCTAACTCTATTACATTCTGGAAAAAAGGCCAAAGGGAAGATCAAGGGTTGCTCGAGGTCAGAGATGTGGGGAGGTGGAAGGGAACAATGGGTGGTTCACAGAGGGCTTGTAGGACAGTGAAACACACAGCACTGATAAATAATCACTCCTTTGTCCAAACCCACGGGTCAGGACATACAATACTAACACTGGACATTGAGATTAACTATGAATTTTGGGTGCTTCTGATATGTCGGTTTAGGTTTAATAAATATGCCACAGATCAGAAACATTTATAAGAGAGGAGGCAATGCATGTGTCGGAATATATGGGAAATCTCTCTGCCTTTCTCTCCATTTTGCTGTGACGCTAAAACTCCTACAAAAATGTTCAAGCTGTAAAGGAAAGAAAAACAAATGTAATCATCAAATTAAATCTCTAAAAACTCTAGTAAAGGGGATATTTCTTAAAGATACAAAGGTCAACTTATGCAGAAGATATAACAACAAATTTGTATACATAAAACAGCAGAGCAAATCTTATCAGTTGTGAATATTATTCTAAAAGATGTGTTCATAAAAAACCTGTACATAAGTTCACTGCAGCATTATTCACAATAGCCAGGAAGTCCAAACAATCCAACTGATTAATGTGTAAACTAAATGCACAGAATTCCAAGAACACAAGAATGCCAATAATGCATCAAATGTAAAAGCTTCACATGGCAGAGTAAACAACCACAGAGGGAGGAGGCAAGCTACAGACTGGAAAAATACCCTTGCCAGTTACTCTTTGGGCAGAGAACTAGTACCTAGAATATATAAAGAACTCAAATCTCAATCCCCCAAAAACAAATAGTTCAGTGGAAAATATGGGTGAATGAACTGACCAATACTTCTCCATAAAAGAAGTGCAAGTGGCTAAAAGGCAGGTGAAATGCAAATCAAAACATCTTACTCCTGTCAGATTGGCTATCATCAAAAACACAAAAATCAACAAATGCTGGGGAGTAGGTATAAGCAAAGAAACCATTCTATTTTAGTGGTAAGAATCTAAACTAGTACAAGCACTGGAAAAATCATGACGGAGATTCCTCAAAAAGCTAAAAATAGAAATTCCATTTGATCCAGCACTTCCTCTCCTGGGAATCTTCCCAAAAGAATTAAAGTCATTATACCACAGTGACAAATGCATATCCATCTTTATAGCATGTAATTCACAAGAACTAAGCTCTGGAAAATGCCTAGAAGTCTATCAAAAAACAAACAGATAAAAAATGTGGTATATATACACAACAGAATTTATACAATTCACAGAATATAGAATAATTATATGAAATATAACATATAATGTAGGTATAGTCAATATTGTTATTTACATATAACATTAATATTTAAAATAAATTGTTGATATCAATATTAATTGATAATATATAATAGTTAATTGGCATTAATGATTTACATTATTCTTTTAATACTATATCAACATAGTGATCTCACTGATATATCTTATATATAATAATTGATACATACACAGGGGAATGAAAAAAATTCATATCATTTGAGTAAAAATGGATAGATCTTGAGCCTAGATTAACTGAAATAAGTCAAACATACAAAGGTTAAATATGGAATGATTTATCTCATAGGAAAAACCCTAGAAATAAATTATGGAATAAGATAAAGGACAAATGATAGGAGAGGCAAACTTCTTGGACGTAGGAAAGGGGCCCAGAGAAAAAAGAAATGGGGGCCCAGGATTTAGCTCAGTGGTTCTGGCGCCTGTCTTGCAAGTGCAAGGGTCCAGGTTCACTACCCAGTAACCACATACAACAGTGCTGGGCATGGTGACTCACACCCAACAATAATCTGTACCTCATACCACAGTGCTGGGTGGGGTGGTTCATGCCTGTAATCCCAGCACTCTGGAGGCAGAGACAGGAGGATTGCTGAGTTCAGGGTTGAGGTCAGGGCCAGCCTGAACTATAAAACGAGACCCTGTCTCAAAAAAAAAAAGAGAGAGAGAAATAGTACCAACAAAGATCAAGCAATGATATATGTAGGTCCCAGTTCCCCAAACTGAGTGTAAATATTCTGGAACAAACATACCAGGGGAGTCCTTACTTGCAATGGAGTATTATTTAGCATAAAAATAAAGGAAGCGCCGATCTTATTACTTTATAAATGACAATCTCTAGAAATACGCTATGTGCAAGGGACCACATATAAAAGGTGCACACTGCAGGACTCCGTTTTACAGAGCACCCAGACTGAGGGAACTCGATGGTTAGAAAGTGCATCAGTGGTTGCCAGGGACAGAGAGGAAAGAGGGATTAGGGAAGAGTTGCTGATGGGTGTAAGTTTATATGTTTTATTCTTTGAAGAAGGGTGAAAAAATCTAGAATAACAGTGCATCACACAAACCTTGGGCATACAGTAAAAACCCCTAAACCATATACTCTAAAATGGTGAATGTTGTGGTATGTGAATTATTTCTCCATTTGATAAAACCTATGGCATTAAAAGATGTGTCAGAAGTAAAAGAAGAAACAGAAAATCTACCATCAGAGTTGGAGTCTTTCTTTCCAGGTCACTGATGGAACAAAGCAGCCCAAATCAGGGTAAATAGACTTGTACACCACGATTAAATCCTGCACTGACAGCCACGTCTGCTGGCACGCAATGTGATCCCCGCTGCTCAGCAGGCAAACTCAAGGCAGCCTGGACAAGTTGGTGAGATCCTCACTCAAAATAAAAACACAAAGGGCCAGAGATTTAGCTCAGTAGTTTTAGCATCTGCTCACAAGCACAAGGTCCCGAGTCTGATCCCTGGTAACTACACACCGCAGGGCCAGGCATGGTGACTCAAGCCTGTAATCCCAGCACGCACGAGGCAGAGGCAGAAGGACTGGTGTGAGTTTGAGGCTAGCCTGATCTACATAGTGAGCTCAGGGCCAGCCTTAACTACAAAGCAAGACCCTGTCTCAAAAAAAAAAAAAAAGGGAGCCATGGATTTAGCTCAGGACACAGGGTTTGGGTTCAAATCCCAGTATAGGATGACTTTCCTTTATAAACATAGGCAGAAAACCACACCCACCAGCCAAGATAGGAGCCAAGTTTGAGGTTGAGCACATGCTTAGCATTCCTAAGGATCTGGGCTCCACGCCCAGCACTGTGAAAAGTAAAAACTTCCTTTTTTTAACTTTAATATATTTTATTTTTTATTTATTTTTACTAGTACATGGTTGTATACAAAATGTTTACATTCCTTATGTGGAGCAGTACATGTTCTTCACACATTTTAATTCTTTTTTTACCCTCTCCCTCCATTTCTTGATCCCTTCTCATCTGAGAGTCTTTATTTCCAAATATCTTTTACTTTGCTCTTTATTTGTACTGGAAGTTTCTCATAGAAGAGAAATGACATAATATTTAAGCTTGTGTGACTGACCTATTTCACTTCACATTGTGGTTTTGAGATGAAGCCATTATCTTACCAAAGACTCAAGTTTCCTCCCTTTACCGCACGGTGGTACTGTGTTGTGTGTAACATTGCGTGTTCTTTATCCATCCACCTGTTGATGGACTACAGCTGAATTATAGCCACAAACACTTGAGCTCTTGCTCTGGCCACATCAGGATTTGAGCTTCGACTCTTCTATCACACCTCCTTCTTACCACATCCCTCCTAGGAGATGCAGAAATCCACGTACAGAAGACACTGAGAGAGGGAGCATCTTGGCCAACCTCCCTATTTACCATCACTCAGTATTAAATTCAGTGTCTTTCTACAGATTTGACCAGAATTCTTATTCATATTAAAAAAAAACTATAGAACTGAAGTGATTAAATCTGACATGGACATCAACAAAAACAGACACCCACCACCTCTAACACAGGAAAGATTTGTTTTTTGGTTCTGTTTTTGTTTTTAATAGTAACAGTTTATTGAACTCCTACTCAAGCTTGAAGCTGTTGAGTCTCCCACCCTTGACATTTTTACATCAATCTTCCCAAACTGCCTTCAGCCCCCTGAAAAAAAGCAGAGATCCAGTGCCAGGAAAGAGCAGGACTTGGACTTGAGTAAGTAGGACTCTAGAATCCGAGCACAGACACAGCCTCCGCTGCGGCGTCACGATGTCACACTGTCTCCACAGTGTGGTCCTCTGCGGGACACAGAGCCTGGGGGACAGCAGGTCCTCGTCCCTGGCAACCGACCTTCACAGCAACCTTAGGAAGCAGGTGGCACGAGGAGCAGCAGAATTCCACAAATGAGGAAATCGAGGCAGGCACGTTGTAGGCAAGCCCCATGTGCCCGGCCCTCCAGGGTCAAGAGAATATCATTAATTCTCAAGACAGGAAAGAAGCACACAAGAACGCATCAAGGCCTCCGCAAGCTGAACTTGAAACTGAAAAACTGCAGCTTTGTCACTGAACAAATTTTATTCTCTTGTTATACTTCAGGGTTTTACGGTTGGGACGATAAATACAGGCTTTTACTGGTCACATTCTCATCCACATTTTCTTAGTGTCCTGACACCCTTCGTGATGGCCTTCGTGAATAATTCATGGAGGAGAGACAACTGGGATGTGGCTAAAGATGACACCCGTCATGGCCATTTCTCTCTGTACAAGACCCTTCTTCTCCGGCACAAGGAAGCAGTCAGGTTTGCCTCACACAGAGCAAGAGTTCTGCAGGAAGACATTTCAACTTCACCAGATCCACATTACAAAGGAGTAAACTGACACTCGGAGAGGGTAAGGGACTTACCCAAGGTTACACAGCTAGGAAACAAGACTGGGGACAAGAATCCAGGTCTCTGCTAGCTAAGCCACTGTCCCAACATGGGCACGTAAGCCCATGGGGTGGCACTTTCTGCCAGTAGATAAAGCTATAACAGGAAGCAGAGCAAGATGGAAACTATCAGAACTTTGGTGCTGGAAGGGGCCCTAAGAATCATCCTATCCACTCATCACACAGATGGGCAAACTAAAGACCAGCCAAAGAAAGTAACTTGCCAAAAGTCACCCAACTGAGAGTTGAAGTTCAAGAACCAGTACCCAGGTCCATGATAACCCAAGTGGGTTTGGAGAAAAATCTGAGGATACTACTATATGGACCGCAAAGCAATCAGTCTATGGGGTCTTCCCCCCTTCCTGGTCTAATCCTTGAGGAATTTACAATCTGCTAGGAAAACAAGCATGTATGTGCAAAGGAGAACAGAACCGGTAACATAAAACATCCATGCAGGCAGCAAAAACTGTAACAAGAACTTAAGAGCTAGCAGTGTACAGGTGGCTCCTGTGTTGGAAGGTTTCCTGATGGACATCAGGAAAGCCGGGATTCAAGGTACAAATAAGACTCCAACAAACAGAAAACATGTGTCAGTTCAGAAAAGACTCAACCATAAAGGAGTCTTGTGGGAGATGATGGCAAAACTGTAGGTGAAGGTTGAGTCCTGGGGGCTTGGGGCCTTCAGTGCTAGGCTGTGGTTTTACAACTAGGGCCTAGGAACAATAGGCCGTCAAGCTTTTGGGGGAGCAGAGCATCTGGAGGTCTCAGAGTTCTTCCCAGAATTCCAAGAGTGGCTAATGGTATGGGACAATGACTGATAAAACACTACTAGTGTTTTCCTTCTGCAGAAGAAAACCATAGCCACAAGCACACGTGACTCTGAACAGTCCTCAAGTCAAAGAGGATCAATCCAGCTAATGCAAATGCTCTCACTAGCAGTCTCCTCCTCGGTCTCTCACAGTCTCCCTCAGTATTCTCCTTCCACCTGTGTCTCTGGAGCCGGTGAGTGAACACAACCCCAGGCACCATTGCTGTTCACAAAATGAGGAGGAAAGCAGCCTAAGGAGGGGAGGACACCCTGAGACTCTGCACCTTCACTGCAGCCTGGAGAGAGGCAGTCAGAGGTGATGCATAAAAGTGAGTGCTCTCCGTAAGCCTCAGTTTCCCCATCTGACAGGAAGGTGCTGGAGATGGAAGCAGCATGAGAACAAGCTTTTGATGCTTGATAGACCCTGTCAGGTCATCGTCACACATCCTGAACCCTTTAGGCAGTGAATGGCGGGGGACTGGCCTTTCCATCTGTGCCTAAAGCTCTATGCAGCACAGCAAGGGGTTGAGTGTGGGACCAGCTCAGCAGCCGTCAGCTTCAGCCCAACACAGCGGTCAGATGGGATCCTGTCAAGGCGCTTCTGCACAGGGTCCTGGCATGGGCACAATGTCCCTGTGGTGGACATCATGGCACCCTTGGGATCACTTCCAGTTGCTCGTCTCCTGGCCTGGGGCTTGCCACAGGCCATCTTGGGCTCCAGAGGCCTCCCCTACTTCTTAGCGTTGGAGGATGATAAAGACCTCTGGACCCAGGTCACCTGTTCAGGAAGGGGCAGCATCCTGGGCCCAGGATATGTGCTTCTATGAGCTGGCAAGGGCACGGAATGCTTGGAGAGTCCATGTGCCGAGTCCCTACTGTCTGGGGGAGCTGGGAGGTCACTAGGAGCCGGATGTAGTAGCCACCAAACACTGCCAGCAGCTGCCGTGCCATTTCCTAAAAGAAGCAGAGAAGCAGAGTGAGGCAACAATAGGAGACACTTGGAAGGCAGCAAAACTGAGGCACGAGGGACCACACACTGTCCTTCTGCCCCTGGCCCAGGGCTGAGGTCACTGAGAAGAACCAGGCTAGGCCAGCAGTGGGGCTCTGGGAAGCCCAGCTCTGAAACTCCATGGCTCTGAGTACACGCAACCTAGGTCTCTAGACTCAAGTAGGGCAATTAACTGCTTGCTTGGTGATAGCCTTATGCACAAAAGTAGGGTGTGGCTCCGTGGTGGAACCTATGTTTAACATACAGAGGTTCTGAGTTAAATCTTCAGCACTAATAATATGCACAAAAACCTATACAACTCAAAGCACTACAGAAATTACTGATGCCACACACACACTTTTTTCATCTTCAAACATGGAAGCTACTCGTGTTGGTAGAGTTAGTAATTATGAAAAAATTGCAAAGGCCAAGAGAGAGCTCCAGCTCATTCACCAGGCACTCTGCATTGTCCCTGGGCAGGTCACTTCACACAGCTACACCTGTTTTCATGGTGACCCCAGAAAAACAGCAGCACCCACCCTATGGAGACTGGTGAGGATGGCAGAAGCAGAGCAAGAGGAGGCCTTGAGCCAGTGCCTGGTGCTCAGTCAGTCTCATCACATTATTATCATCATGATTACTATGATGATGAGCTCCAAAATCAAAAACTGTACATCGTCCATATGACTAATTTTTGTTTAGAGCTGTCCTTTGTGCTCAAAATATTAAAAACTTCACAGTCTACCACTCACTCATTCAGAATGGTCCCTTCCCCGACTTAGTCCAAAATCAACAACATGAGAAGCGAAGATCTGTAGCAGGAACCAGCCTGCTAAGAGCCAGCCGGGCTGCCTTCTCCCCTGGGCTTCGCCACATTCTGTATCTGTGGCTGAGTGCAAGGCAGCTGACCTCTAGCCCCTGATTTCACCCATCAGAGAAGAGACAGCCATCCAGGCCACAGATGGTTTGCTGAAGAATTTGATGCCAGTAAAAATCTGTAAAAACCTGAGCAGTCACTCTAACTCTGTTTTGTAGACACTGGCTATGGCGGAGGATGGGAGTCTGCCCATGCTGAGCTGCGGGCAGTGACTACATTTCCCCAGCCAAAGGGGGAGGGTGGTTGCTTTAACAATATGCACACATATTTCGCATTCATAATGGAAACTGTATGCATATTGATGTGAATGATTTCAGAGAAATAATTGAAAAGATCCACATATAACAAGCTACTGCACATAAACCTATACAAGCACGGCACAATAAAGTATATGATCTTATTAATCTTTCTGCTCTTAAAATTAAAAGAAAAAAGGAGATTGGATACAAGAGATTACATTTATTATTTTCTCTAAAAATAATCCTATAAGCAGCCCTCCCACTCCACCAGTACAAAAAAAGGCAATTCTGGGCTGGTTTGGTCACTGGTTTGGACCAAGGCTCTTGGCTGAAAAGAAAATGAAATAACCTCTTCAATTCCAAGCTGCCCTCACTACTGGTCTCCCTGACAGTGGGTTTGTCATCACAGTCTAAAGAAAGTAACAGGAGCAACAAAACACACTATCAGATTTCTGGTCTACCAGCAATTAGTGAGACCCAACAGGGAACTTGGGTCTCAGGTTGGAGACTAGGTTGGAAGGACTAGAATTCAAGAAAATTCTAAGAACCATATCAGATCCAAATGTTGAATTACCACTTAGATTGATAGATGAACAGAAGGCTGGATGGACAGATGGTTGATTAATTGATTGGTTTTAAGACCAAATTAGTCAACATTATTGGTGTTGTGAGCTATACTATATCAAAGTAGTTATCCATTCAATGTAACTATCAAACAAAGAATACCTAAGATATTTTAGAATGCAACAAAAATCCTAATAAATATAAAATGATTTCTATAAACTATTCTTCAAGGTGTTTAAGTGAACAAAAAGAAAATTGAGAGATACAGTTCGTAAGATTTAGATGGTCTCTACTACCTCAGAGAAACGAGGCACACGGAAGTAGAAGCCACCACGTGGATATGTCTGGATAGTACCCCGCGCAGGAGGACCAATACCTGTGGCTCAGCCTCAGGCACAAGCTGGTACAGCTCATTCTGCAGCACTGGTCTCTCCTGAGGACTGGTGTCTCTGCTGGGCAAGAGAGGAGCATCCTCCAGGTCCCCAGGCCCCTCTGCCATCACAGGGTTCACCCCCGTCTCTATGACAACACACAGCTGGCTGAGTCTGCTTCTCAGCAAGGACTGCAAAGGAAACAGAAGGGCACAGATGTGTCCTAAACTGAGCAGGATGGGAGGTGTAGGACTGAGCTGCAGGCTCAGAGGAAGATGGCTCCAGCTACAGACATCAGCACCAACCTCAGCAGCATCTGCAACAGGTCCACGTCGGTGAGGCGTGTCACTCCCTACAATGCCTCCAAAGTGCTGAAGAGCTTCTACAGGACTTTTCCTTCTAGACTCTCATCAGTCATTCAAAGCAGCCTTAGATTTTTTTTTTCAATGACCTTTTTTTTTAGGTTTTTTTTTGAGACAGGGTCTCGCTTTGTGGTTCAGGCTGGCCCTGAGCTCAGCCTCAAACTCACATCACAATCCTCCTGCCTCTGCCTCCCGAGTGCTGGGATTATAGGCGTGAGCCACCACGCCTGGCACTGTGGTATGTGGTACTGGTTGCTGCTGGGTGTGAGTCTCCACACCCAGTATTGTTATGTGGTTACTGGGGAACCGAACCCGGCCCCTGCGCTTGCAAGACAGGCGCCGGAACCACTGAGCTAACTCCCCAGCCCACAATGACCTTTTAAAGGTTTTTTACTATGAAAATTTCCAAACAGACACAACCTACCTTATGTCTACCTATCATCCTGCTTCAACTATTATCACCTCATGGCTACTCATTTCATCTCTACCTTCTGAATAAAAGTCAGAAAGGTATGTTGAAGACCAGACACAGTGGCAATGCCTATAATCCCAGCTGCCTTAGAGTCTGACATAGGAAGATCATGAGTTGGAGGCCAGCCTAAGCAACTTAGTGACACCTTATCTTAAAATAAAATGAGCCAGGCATATAAAACCAACCATGGGCCCTGGATTCAATCCACAGTACTTCAAAAATAAAAGAAAGATTCTCTGAACACGTGAACACTGTCTAAATACATCATACTCCTGGATCTGGCAGAATTTATTACTAATACAACTATTAGTATAAAACAACACAAGCTCATTGCAGGAAATGTAGAAGGTGAGATTAGAGGAAAAACAAGCAGAAGAGGTAACATTCCCTAGATAGAGCAGCCACTGGCTACGCATGGGCATTCTTCAGTCCAAGTACCTCTTCTTAACACTCGATCTTGGTCTCAAAGCCAAGAACTGACCGAACTTTTTCTTAACATCTTCCTAATACCACAGTCATGAAGTTTATGCAAACTGGCTGCCTGGTGTACCGCGCTGTCCCTTTTTCACTGAGGACGTCTTACCTCTTGGTTAGTCTTCATTTCTTGAATGTGGTCAGATAAAAACTGCACACAGTTCTCCAGGTTGAAGTAGACAAACCAGAGCTATAGGAAGAAGCACCAGACAGGGTCACTGAGGCTCAGCGCCAGCCCACCCTCAACCTCCCCATCCGTACCCGTCCTTCACCTCCTTCCCTCACAGAAGCCTCCCTTCTGAGAAAGGCTTCGTATGTCCCTCTGTCTGGTAAGAACAGGCCACTCTGCTCTCTCCCAGACTTCACACTACACCAAGGTCTCACTTGTGCAGTTGGAAGAAAATGGCTTTGCGTGTAAATTCAGAAGATCCCAACCCAGTTGGACAGTGGTGATAATGTTTGTATTCCCAGCACTCTGGGAAGCTGAAGCAAGGGGATCACACATTGGAGCCCAACCTGGGCAACTCAGTGAGATCCTAGCTCAAAATGAAAAATTAAAAAGGGTTGGACGCAGCTTAGTATGAAGGTCCTAGGTTTAACCCCTAACCTCATAAAATGGCTGAAATAGTCCCAACTCCCACCCCTCACCGGACAGACGGAGTCAAGACAGACTCCAAATACCTGGATATCATGTATTCACTTGGGTGGGCCCACCACTTCCATCCCCCTGTAGTATGGTATTGGCCAGAGCACCATTTGTCTAAAGCCCAAACATGCAAATCTGTGAAACCCTCCAAAAGTGACACCTCTCAGGCCTGAAGCAATAGGTGTAGGGGCAAAGAAATCCTCACCCCCCACCTTCCCACTGCTATAGCTGAACAGACCCTGGGAGGCCGGCTTATTCAGCTGGCTGAGATCGTCCATGTTCACTCACCATGACACCCTGGCGAAGCCACACACCAGCCCTGAAGTGCTGCACGACAGAGGTGGCCCTATTCTTACACCTCCCTCCCATGGACACCTCCCTCTTCCTCTTGTCCAAGGTCACATCCCTCTTTCCTTCTGTCTCTGCCACTGTCTCATTCCAGAGGGGAGGGGGAGATTCTTTTCAAATAACCTTTTAAAGGCTTTTTACCAGGAAAATCTCCAAACAATTACAAGACAGGTGACAGCCACCCATCATCCTATTCCAACTCTTATCACCTCAGGCCTCTCCTCTCATCTCCCCTCCTTCTCCAGCACCAATTCCCCCATGTGCAGAGAGGTCCCAAACACTGTGTCTCTTGATCCTTGGATACCATCTGGAAAATGAAAAGTCAGTGTGGCCATGAGCTGTCAACCTGACTGGATTAAGAGATGCCCGAGCATGAATGGATGGACCCTGCGTCTGATCCCCGGTGAAGTTTACAGCGTGAACTGGGAGGTGGGTCCACGTGGAGGTGGATTTCGGGCTACCTGCATCTGACAACGGTGTATATTTTGCTGGCATCCTTCCCCTGTGTTCTGCTTCCAGCAGGTTAAAATGAACAGAAAAAATTTTCTCTACCACACTCTCCACTGTGATGTCCTGCCTTCGAGCCGGCTTATCATGGACTGAACCCCTTGAAATCAGGAGCCAGGTTAGGCCTAAATTGCAGGTGTTGGCTATTTTGTACCAGCTACAGGAAAGCTCACTAACACTTAACTTAATCATCCGGCCACCCACAGATTCCACTGACTTTGCCAACTCCTTCCTGTGAACTGACTGGCAAAGGAGACATGGAAACGGATGAGGCTGACACTGGACCACAGATCTGAGGAGCTCCCTGCCTGCACTTGGACTTGACAGTCTGCACTTGACAGTCACACTTGGACTGTCAGTCAGCAGGGATGTCACCCGCTCCACCTGCTGCAGTCAGGCGAGACAGCTTTGCACACCATACTGTCTCAGGTGTGAGCGGCCCCACAGACAGATCTATTTGTTTCCCTGTGGCACCTAGAACAGGGCCCAGCACACAAAGGCTCACAGAGAACATCTATGGGGGAACTAGGCCTCTGCCTGAGGAGCCTCTTCCTGGTCCTCTTGTATCTGCCGCCGCCAGGCTCCACCTGGCTCTCCCAGGGAAAGGGGCCAAGGTTATACCATTCCAACTGGCGAAGCCCAGGTGGAATCTAGAGATGGAGCCCAGTGGGGTCCCAATCCGCAGTGCAAATTGCACTAAGCACTGTAAGATCTCCCCACTGCTCTGGGGTGAGAAAAGGACGGAGCCAGGCTGACAGGCCTCGAGCCTCGGACCTGCATTGTCTCCCTCTGCTGTGCCACAGCCCCGGCCCCCAGACCCTGGATCTCCTCAAGGTCCCCCAAAGTACCTCATCTGCATTGCCTTACAGTTTATCAGGGTAGTCCCTTTGCCACAGGGCCAGCAAGGCTACTGTGACTGTCACTTCACAAGCCTGTGAGTTTGTCCCACCCTGTAGGAGTCAGTGCCCATCAGCAGGCTCAGCACAGAAAGGGCATTCCCAGGAAGAAGCCCAGGGGCAGAAGAAAGAAAGAGAAAGTGACCGCCTTCCCGACCACAGACTCCTAGACATGGTGTGGCCTCCCAACATCGGGAACCCGGCCCACACGTGGGCCATCAGAGATAGGTCACCATGAGACACAGTACCTGGATCACACTCTGGCAGCCCTCCACAGTGTCCGTCACCCCCAGCAGCACCCGGTGTCTCAGGAGGGCTCTGTTGGCAGCTGCCAACCTGAGGTCCGTGTTGGTGTTGGCCTGTAAGACAAATGCCACGCTGCCCAGGAGCTCCTGGGCCACACACAGTCCCAGCCCTAGTGTGCAGCAACCCTCGCCCTCGGGGCCCTTGGATTTCCTTCCTACAGTAAAGTCAGTGCGCTGGCCAGACCCGGCTGAAGCCCAGCTCTGTTTCCTACTGTGTGGTCCTGACTGAGGTGTGGCCGTGTCTAAACCTTGGTGCCCCAGTTGTAAGACAAGAACAACGAGCACCCTTGCCCTCAGGGCTGTGAGATTCACTGGACGGCGGACAAAGCACATGATCCAGGGCTGGAACACACTTGGGATACAGCAGATGTTTGTGGGAGGGGGACAACAGATGGGGCTGAGCGCTCACCGTGGGGGAAGCGTGCCCTGTCTATAAAGCGTCTCCTCCTGCGGCCTGCAGCACAGCTCCTGGCCCCTTCCACAAGGGCCGGCTCCTGTTCCCTCCCACACCAACCTCGGCCATAAGTCCAGCGGAGAGGAACGCCAAGGAGGCCAGGAGTGAAAGGGAGAGGAAAGGTGACCCAAAACAGCCCAACAAAGCAGGGCTCCTCTTCAGGGCTGTGACCCCCAAAGGGAGGGTTGTGAGGCCTTTTCAGATGTCACCATAATGGGACACTCAAGAGCGCCACATGGTGGTGGAGGCCAAGGATGCCGACCACACGCCTCCCAGGCCTCTACTCGACCTGTCAGGGGACTGTCCCCTGGGCTTAGAGCACAAGAATGCAGATGAAAACTGTACTGAGAATTTTCTAATTGCATCCCTTTACATGTTTGCCTAAACTCCATTTTTTAAGGGTTTTTTTTTTTTTTTTTGGTTGGGGGTGCATTTTTTGAGACAAGGTCTCACTCTGTAGTTCAGTCTGGCCCTGAACTCACTCTATACCCCAGGCTAGCCTGGAGTTCACACAGTCCTGTCTCTACTTCCCAACTGCTGGGATTATAGGT
This sequence comes from Petromus typicus, assembly GCA_004026965.1. NCBI lineage: Eukaryota > Metazoa > Chordata > Mammalia > Rodentia > Petromuridae > Petromus > Petromus typicus. Next base: position 19,396 of record PVIR01005263.1, read on the forward strand.
GTGAACCAGCAAGCCCGGCCATTTTTGTTTTTATGATACAGGTTTAACGTTCTCTGAATTTTCCAGAAAAAACTCTCTCACAAAAAGTGGCTATATTTCACCTGAAAGGTACATACCCTTTCAGAAACCCACTCAACAATAATTCGAGTCCTGACTCTGCCTCCTGGCAGCCCTAACTTTGGGAAAGTCACGCAGCTCTCCACCTCTCAGTGGAGATGGAAACGCCTCTGTCTCCCAGGTGGCATGGAAGAAGCCAGCTAATCCCCACCGGACACACGCGCCACACAGTACTGTCGCAGTGATGGCGGAGCTGCATCAGAACATCGTATTCGCCACTGTGTCCCACCCCACACAAACAAATGCTCTTAAGGACCTCCCTAGCAATACAACCTGCGGGGAACACAGGCAGAGTCTCATTGACTTTCCCAAACCCTCTCATTTGCAGAAAGGCCAACAATACATGACCTGAGAGAAAATAGGGCAGGGGTGTGGAGCTCAGCGCCCCAGCGGATGTCTGGATGCATGTAGGGAACGGCATGAGTAGCATGGTCAGGAAGGGAGATCTGCAGCATCCTGACTGATAAGAAACCCCAGGATTTGGAGGACCTTGAGCTTTGAGAACCAAAGGAAGACCTGAGCAGAGCTGTGTGGTCAGAGAGTTAATCTCTCTGAGCCTCAGTTTCCCCACCAGTAAATAAAATCAATAATATTAACAATTAGGCACATTTATCTTATGCCAAATATTGTGCTAACCACTTTTCACATTTAAGTCATTTCATCCTCACAATAACCCTGTGGTAGAGCTATACTTATTATGCCATTATACAGATGAGGAAACCGAGGCTAGGGAGGTTAAATTCCTTGAATCTGTGTCGAGCTCATCACCTGGTACTCACAGGGACATCACAGATCGCAGATGACAAAAGAAGCTTGGGGCAGCAGGAGGCAAAGCATCTAAGCCTTGTCCCCTGGACTGCATGAATCCTGTCTGCATCCCAGAAGCACCTGACAGGTGCCAAATTTTCTGCTGGCTTCTGCTACAGCAAATGGTGTTGCTTTCTCTTCTCTCCAAGAGAAGTTTCTTGCTGCACGAGCAGCTGGCTCAATTTATGTTTTGTAGGCCAAGCACAAGGGCCTTGAAAGCCTTCACTGATGCCCCAAGCGGCACTGTCTCATCAGCCTGGGGCAAAGCCAGCAGAAACCCTTCCAGAATGATTACGCACAAAATTCCTACCTGTCCCTGAACACAGGTGTGACATAAACCCTGACTCCTTTTCCCAGCATCCTGCGCTTCCTGCCGTGCCATGCAGGGTACGAGTGTTTGCTAAGGTCTCAGAGCCCAGCACTGCACCTGGAGCTGCACGAGGTAGGAGCGGGCACTTCCCACACCGCTGCAAAGACAGCATGAGTGTGCTGGGCCAAATAAAGGCCAAAAGGACAGCCCAGGCCAACTCCCCAGACCTCTGACTGTGCTGTTAAATAAGCATAAAGTACAAGAGGAGATTAACACGGCCATCACTGACGTCAAGCTAGAAGATTATCCCACACTTTGCAGCTGGTGCAGTGTTCACACAAGCATCCCTGAAAGTAGTGGACAGGGCACAATGGCACACATCTGCCAACCTCGCACTCTGGGAAGCTGAGGCAGAACTGCAACTTCAAGCCCAGTCGCAACTTAGTGTATTAGGGAGACCTTGTCTCAAATGAAAATCAAAAAAGTGATGTATGTGGCTCAGCGCAAAAGCCCTGGGTTCAGTCCCCAAGAACACACACACAAAAAAGTGAAAGACAGAGAGGCAGAAGAATCAGACTTGGAGAGGCAGGTGTGAAAAAGACTCAATGCACCACTGCTGGCCTTGAGGAAGAAGGAAAGGCCTCGAGCCAAGGAATGAAGGCACAGGACCCGAAAGAGGCCAGGAAGCAACTGCCGAAGGAGCTCTGCCCTGCCGACACCTCAATACTGCCCTCGGAGGGGACTCACGATGGACCGAACCACACACATGGAAAGTGCTCAACTTGTGTGTGTTTTAAGCCGCCATGTTTAAACGAGGTATGGCTGTCAGCAGCACCCAGTCAGCACCCCAGTTCCCACTCATCTGGTCACAAGGGGAGACAGCACACACCCTCTGTCCCACACACGGCTGCTGTGAGCACCCAGCGAGAGGTATGTGAAGGGCTCAGCTAACTAAAGTGCCGCGGGTGCCCTCCCTGCAGACTGTCTCTTAAAACGGTTTGCTTCCAGAAGAAGCAACCCACAGGAAGCTGGATATGGTGACGCACATCTGTAATTCTAGCACTCAGGAGGCTGAGGCAGGAGGATCACAGTGAATCTGAGGCCAGCCAAAGCTACATAGCAAGATATTGTCTCAAAAAAATAAAAATCATTCCATAGGGATTATATGTAAGAAAAATAAAAAAGACTTCTCCTTTGCTCCTGGGCCAGAACAGGACGCACTGCCCCGGCCCCAAAGCAACAGGTTCACCAGGCCATAGACTGAAACTTGCAAAACGGTGAGCCAAATGCAAATCTCTTCTAAGGGATAACAGAGACAGAGATTTAACTGTGCACGTGAGTTGATTTCTTTGAAGTCCTGCAACCCAAGTGCCAGGTAGAATTTCACAGTTGGAGAAATTCTTGGAGGCGGGTGAGAGGAAAGTCTGGCTTGGCACTGCCAGGCCTCCGTGGCCCTTCTGGGGGCAGCACAGCAGAAGCCCGGGATGTCTCACCTTCTTCTGGTGCCTCTCAAAGACGAGCACAAGAGTCAGGGTCAGGCTTACTGCAGCCAATGTCACCAGGAGTACGCCCGCCCAGTGGTGGCCCACGGCAAACAGCTGGCTGGTGGAGTAGATATTGGCCCACACCACCACATAGAAGACCTGTGGGGAGCCAGGAGAACACAGTCAGGAGTCAGCAGCACTCAGAGGGATGCCCCATGACATCCGCCACCCTCTTGAGTCCCCAAAGATCACAGAGCCAAGAGACCCATGTGACCCCCCCGTCTGTGGGAGGAGCTGGTGTTCCCTATTGATAAAGTGAAGCTGAGGCCAGGCGTGCTGCCAAGTGCCCTCCCACAGGACGCCAGGCTTGTACAAACATGACAGCGCCTCCTCATCCACCTTATTCGCTGAAAGCTATGGGATATTAAAGGGGATTAAAGGCAATATGTCTTTTACTGTAGTCAGTTTTTTCTATGTAATCACTCGACATATTTTTTGACCACACACTCGTGATTCCCAGCCTCTGGGTGCGGACCTGGTGATTCTTTTCTCCCAGAGAGTTCCTCCTACACCAAACCCAGGTCCAGCGCTCCTTCCCCAGTCCCTCAGCCCCATTCAGCAGCACAATGGGGCCCGGGTAGGCCGATGGGGGCCGCCTCCTCCTCACCACAGCGAAGGCCAGCCGCATGGGCCTGGAGTTGTAGATGATGTATCTCCTCACTTGCGGCTCCCACAGGGTGCTCTCAGCCAGGCTCCTGTACTGGTCAGCAGGGAGCTGTGCAGCCATCAAGGGAAAGGGACCCATCAGCCACAGAGAAGCGGCCCCAGCACCCTCCCACCACCAGCGAGCACATCATGCCCATTCCCGTGTTGAACCCAGGGAAGAGGCATTAGGAACATTCTGTGTGGACATCCTGGGAACCACATCACACAGAGGGGATGGCCTGGGATGCAAGGAGGATATCCGCAGACGGCCTCCGCACCTGAGACCAGCACGCTGCAGCAAGGGCAGGACATCAGATGTTAAAGAACAGGCCCCGGAGTCGGATGGCCCGGGCCCCAGGTCTGGCTATGCCACTTACAAAGATGTGTCATGTGACCTAAAGCCACTTTCCCTTTCTTCAAGCTTCCGCTTCCTCCTCTAAAAAATGGTGTGGGCGTGCCTGCCATCTTTGGTTTGGGTACATGTGATATAACCTCATACATCAACACTGCTTGGCACAGTGCTTGCTGCATGGGGAACCCAGGATAGGCAGTGCTCCTCCTCACATGGCAGAAAGGGACATCTGACAATGTCTGATGCCTACTCATCTTTCTGCCCCGAACTACCAACACGGCACAAAGGCCACATGGAAAAAAATTGAGAATACAGAATTAACAAATCAACAATTTTATTTAGCAATATAAAGCCAGGCATGACGGTGCACACCTGTGATCCCAGCTCTTGGGAGGCTGAAGCAGGAGGCTCTCCATGAGTTTGATGCCAGCTTGGGCTACACATTGAGTTTAAACTGGCCTGAACTAGAGAGCAAAGCTTAATCTCAAAAAATAAATAAGTAAAAGAATATGGTAGAACAACATACAAACTGTTCACAGGGAGCAAATCCAGTCTGAAAATAACTGTTGAAGGAAATGCACAGAGGCAGAGAGGAGAGAGGAAGAAAACGGCCCGCTGTGCTCACAGAGTAAGCAGTATGTGTCTGGAAAATTTTCTTTTCATGGTGACAAAAACAAAAACGCAATTCAGTTTTAAAGAAGCAACTCAGGCACGATGGTACACATCTATAACCCAACACTCCAGGAGGCTGAGGCAGGAGGATCACAAGTTCTGGACTAGCCTGGGCAACTTAGTGATTTAATGAGACGCTGTCTCAAAATAAAAAGAAAAACAAAAGTGCTGAAGTTGTGGCTCAGTGACAAGGCCCTGGGTGCCATCTGATGTACTGCAAACAAAAAAGCTACACATTTTGAAATCTCCAGGCCAAAATGAGGTGTGTCTCACCCATGACCAATTCCCCTAGGTTCACACAGGAAGGTCTCACTCACCACGGTAGGACCTCGGGAAGCGAAGAGACCACAGTATGGTGCCTCACACACCACAGCGACAATGCCGTTCACTAAGCATTTGTTACGTGCTCCTGCTGCTCAACTGTGACTTATTTAACTGTAACAGAAACTCCACGCAGTGGGAACTAACAACACTGTCCTTGCTTGCCGGGAATGACACGAGGCTCTAAGAGGTTAACTGGACCTGCAATCGGACGCAGGGACATGTGAGGTGTGGGCCTGGCCTTACCTCATGGGAGGAACTGCATCGTGATGTACTGAATTCAAGAGAAATTTCCTTTGCAAATGCAGAATGCATCTCCGCCTCCGGTACACCCTTCCTCCTGCCCACTCAGCACGCGCCTATCTGTCCTTCAGGACTCCACAGCAAGCCGGCTCCTCAGTGAAGCTTCCACAACCCTGCACTGCGGGCCACTCTACCATCTCCTCCTGCAAACATCTTCAATTCCCTGCACATCTTGCTGCTGTGCTGTTTACGTCATGCTGTCCCAATTTAGCCGACACATGTCCACTTCCCTGCTGGGCTCTGTGAGCAGCAGGAACGTGGGTGCTGTGTCCTAGTCACCTCCACACCGTCCAGCCAACTGAGCATCTGGTACAGTGGGCAGCCAAAGACGGGTGCTAAGCAAATGAACTGGAGTCAGGAGGTCAAGCACATGCACAAAGTGGTCAAGAAACATCGGAGTGACTCGAGGGCTGGAAGGACAGACAGATGGATGAATGAGTGGGTGGTCAGGTAAAGAGCAGAACTTGATGAAACCAGCACTCACCTGAATGCCCCAGGCCTGCAGCTGCTCTTCTGCAGCCCCCAGGTCAAAGGAGATGGGTGCACAGGTATTGTCAACCCGGAGGACTGAGAGGACCTGGCCACTGTGCAGCTCTGAAAACAGACCGGAGCTTCAGCTGGTGGGGTGAGAGCCACTCCGCAAGGTGGCATCTGCCTTCAGATTTTAAGGATCTTCTTGGAACACGGAGGGACAGACGCTGTCCTCGGGTTCCTAAGGACTGGATCTGACTGGGAAGCCCCAAGGAGGCAGATTGGAGGCAGGACAAGGAGGCTCCTTGGACACAATGTGAGACCTAGGAGAACTTCCCAAGACTGGAAATTTCTCAGCAGTAGTGAGCTCATCACAAGAGACATGTAAACAGAGACTGAACCCCTAAGTACCCCAAGGGCCTAATACCGTACACATTTATTCAAACACTATAAAAGAAGCTCACCTTCTTAACCTGAATTCTCTGCAGCTTCTAGGTCTAAGTAAAAGATGACTAGTTATATTATAGCAAGGCCCTCCAAGATGTCCACACTCCACTTTCTCAACTCTGTGGATATGCTGCCTTCTGTGGCAATGGGGAATTAAGGGTGTATATGGCAGGAAGGTCACAGATCAGTGCACCCTAGATCACCCAGGTGGATCCAGTGTCAACCCAGTGGAAGAGAGAGGCATTAGCAGCGTCAGAGAGAGATGTGACCAGCCAGAAAGGCCCAGTGAAACAAGGCAAGAGGAGACCACAAGCCAAGGAACACAGGCAGCCTCTGGAAGCTGGGAAAGGACAGAAAACCAAGTCCCCTGTAGCCTCCAATCAGGAGCACCCCTGCTGACTCCCTGTGGTCAGCTCAGAGAGGCCAGCATCAGACTTCAGATCTCAGAACTGCAAAGAAAAACATTTACAGTTTTTTAGCCACCAGGCGGGCCAAGATGCTGGTCATTTTATTATATCAACAATTGGAAACTAATACACTGACTTATTGGTACTCTCTTCTGTCATAGTTCATTTTCTGCTGCTATAACAGAATGGACCACAAACTGGGTAAATCATGTTTGTTTGGTCCACAGTTCCACCCTGGGAAGTCAAAGTGTCATCAAAGTGTCAGCATCCAGTAAGGGTCTCAGAGCTGTGGCACAGCATGGCAGAAGGACATGAGAGCATGCTCCAGAGAGGCGAAAACTGGGCTGAATGCACCCTTTTTATTAGCAACCACTGTCAAGAAAACTAATCCTTTCCGTGCTAACACCACCACTATGCCATGTGGGTAGCCCTGCCTGACCTCACCTCCTCTTCAAGGCCCCATCTCCAAACGAAGACAATGACAGTAGAGTGGGGCGACACTCAAAGCAACACCAGTACATCTGCAATACATTCAATACATGAGGTCATCATGCTCTCAGAAAACCACACCAACCCAGGCTGGTCACAAGAGGGGCCAAGATCCCACCTGCAGGGGTTAGAAGAGGCCAGCGGGAGAGAAAGGCCTGGAATGAAATCCCCCAGCCCAATTCTGCTTCAGCCTTTGGTCCAAAGCATCGGGCTCTCCCCTCTCCTCCAGCCTGAGGCTGCAAGAGCTGTGGTCAGCAGACAAAGGAGTCCTGGGCACCCCAGCCCTGGGAACCCCAGGGCCCCAGCACTGGGCATGCGTGTTTGGACCCCAGCCCTGGGCGTGCACATCTCTCTCGCTGTCTGTGGCCCCCGCCCACACAGTGACATGGAAACAAACCACAAATGGAGTCTCTGCAAGTTCAGAGCTCCAGTCATGTCAGTTTCTCACAAAACAAATGCCGAATTACGGGCCCCTGTTGTCACAGTTGAAAAACTGGCTGGTCAGTTTAAAAACAAGCACATAAACCCACACTGACTCCTCCGCATTTGTGTTTTTACCTCCCACTTCGCTCCGGAAAGGATCTAGGGTGGCTTCATCAAAGTACAACATAGAAAAATAAAGATGAAACTGAAGAATAGACAAGTAAAGAAGACTAGACAACAGGAAAATAAAGATAGCTACAAGAACAGGGCCCAGGAGTGGGAGCCTCACTCTGCACCAGGCACTGGGCCCAGGCTTCACTCCCACTTCACTGACCCCTCAGGTGGTGGCTCTCACATGGAAAGGGAATGCTATATCGGCTTGGCTCCCCACTGCACAGCCCCACGGCCTGGACTCCATCCCCAGCAGGACTCTCCGCCCATCAGATGTGTACCCCAACAGTGATTTTGTTCACCCTTCAAATTAAGAGTCCTGGATTCCCAGCAAGACTCTCTCCTCTGTTCCTTACAAGGTCAACAGCAAGTCATCCATGCAGAGACCGTGTTTTTACATGTAGATTAAGAAAAGCTACCAAAAAAAATACATGCGTTTTTACACGCATATGTGTATATAAGACAGTGCAGTTTCCTACAAAGGAGCAAGACCTGATTTGTCAAAACTCAGGAGAGCAAAGGCTTGAACATCCTGAATGTAAACCGCTTCACTCCCTTCCATCTTATTGGTGTGTGTGTGTGTGTGTAAACTGCTTTTCTCTATGTACCTGGGGATGCCCCACAATCCACAGCGCTGCCCCTCTGCCTGTACCAGGCACTCTTCATTCATTCATTCATTCATTCATTCAACAAAACACCTGCTGAGCTGGGGCTGCACATACACAGGCGTGCACAGTACAGCACCAAGCTCCTGTCCTTCTGCAGCCAACATCCTTTATTTTGATGGTGCTGGGGACAAAATCTAGGAACTCCAAAACACTACAGGCAAGTGCTATACAAGTCCCCAGCCCTGAATCTTACATTCTGGTTAGGAGGCCAGACAGTCAATATTTATTACACAGACAACTATTTCCAGGCTGTAATAAGTACTGTTGGGAGAAACAAGAATGTATCAGAGATCCCTGATTTAAACGAGCCATCAGGAAGTTCCTCACAGAAGGAATATTTGAACTGAGCTCAGATGGATGAGTGGAAATTTTTAAAAGGAAAGTGGGGGGCACACTAGGCAGAAGCAACAGCACGTACAAAGGCCCTGTGGCAGAAGAGCAGGGCAAACAACAGGGGAAGGACAGCAGCAGCCACTGCGGCAGGACTCAAAAGTTGGTGAAGGACAGATCTTTGCACTAAGCCCGATGGGAGTCACTGAAGCAAAAAAATGGACGTGCATTTGGGATAGAGACAGGAGGAATAAAGACCAGCTGGGAGGCACAGGTCAAGCCCAGGGTGACGATGGGAGGCGGGGATACAGAGAACCAGGCAGCAATGAAAGAAGTGGCCCAGGGGTGACCGCAGCCCCCACCCTTATCTACAGTCCTTTCTGTGCCCCTTCCTCCTGTCAGTCAGGCAGTGTGAGTCCAGATCCGCCTGAGGCACAGAGACGGGAGGGTGATGGGTCATGACTTACCTTGTCCCCACGTCACAGGGCTCCCCGTAGGCAGGGCACTCCAACCAGGGGAGGTGGTAGGCAGCGGGCCGGCGGCCCCACCGGGGTCCATCTGTGGCTCACAGGCCATGGCAGGGAGCCAGGTGCTTCTACTTCTTCCCAGAGCTGTGGTTCATGCTGGAGTGGCCAGCTCAGCTCCACTCCCCTTCAGAAAATAACACAAAAAGGAACTTTCGGCTGGGGCCTGGCCAGGCTGGGCTTCCTGGAGCCACGGCCAAAGTCACAGGTCAGAGTCTTCCTGTTGCCTTCGGGCTTTCTGACCAGGCTGAGGAAATTTCTCACTGAGAGGAGAGGAACTAACCTGCCCAGTCCTCACCAGAGAACTTCCCTTCTGGTCTAACATCTCCTCTGGGTCAGCAACGCCAGAGACCCACAGGTCCTAGAAGGCTGACAAGGCCCCACTACCAGAGCTTCGGGGTGATGGTTCCCTTTCTGCGAATGCACCAGGTCCCCCAGCAGGAGAAAGATATAGACATTGCAGAAGCTTCCCACAGACAGTGCAAAGTACACAGGAAAAATGTAAGAGGGAGTAAAACATAAACCAGAAGAAAAATGACTACCATGCAAAACAAAAATACAGATAGTCAGGCTATCAGGTTCCCTAGCTGAGATGGTGGGAGCTTGTCTTCAAGAACATGGACTCCTGAGTCAGACTAACAGGTTCAATCCCGCCCCACCACATAGGATGAAAACTCAGAAGCACTGTTTAACCTCACAGGGTCTCTGTGAAGAATGTACGCATGCTACATAGAAAGGACACAGCAACAGCACACATGTAATCCCAGCACTCTCGGATACTACAGCCAGAATATCGAAAGTCAGAGCCCAGCCTGCACTATTCTGCCACTCAGAAACTCTGTCTCAAAATTTAAAAATAGGGCTGGGGAAGTAGCTCCATGCAAAGGTCCCGAAATCAATCTCTAGGACCACCAAAAATAAATACACAAACACATACAGCAGCATCTGGAATACATGGCGCACTCTGTGGGTATTAACTCTTTAAAAACAAATAGTTCTTATTGCTGTTTGGAGATTTGACACAGACGCTTTGCCTAAGCAAAGAATGTCCTCTTGAACATCCAACTGGCCAAAGGTAACATGGACAAAATCAGTTAAATAGTCATCTATACAGAGAAAAGTTGAAGGCAAAGGGAAGGAATGTGTCATGCTGGCATTTGGCCCTAAAAGGTCTTGGAACGGCCTTCCAAGCCTCCAGAGCAAGGACACTGAGACGCAAGGCAGGGCTCACCCTTGGCCACTTTCATCACCAGAAGGACATTGTGTGTGTGTGTGTGTGTGTGTGTGTGTGTGTGTGTGTGTGTGTGTGTGTGTCTTGGGTGCAAAACTCAATCTCCAGTGCACCTGCTCTGGCTACAGCTCACACACTATATCCTTTTTGAGGCCACCTGGTAGTCTGAGGCTTTCCTTTTGCCACAAAATATTAGGCTGAGTTCCCCAAAATGGCACCCAGGCCTGCTACAAGTTCTGCTGAGAGGCCAGCAGAATCTTCTTCCACTTCTGTAGCTGGCACAACCAGGGAAGACATACAGTGCCCAAGTGGCACACATCAGCTTGAGAGCAAGCTAGTCCCGAGACACTGTCACTGGCCAGGACACCTACCGGGGAACATGATCTTCACGTCCTCATCACCTCCCGACTCTCTGGACATTTTACACAAGACCAGCTGTGCAGTTCATGGGCCTCAGTGAAAAATAAAAATGCAGGCCCTTCGTTCAGAAGTGATGAAGAATTTAAAGATGGTTACGGCAACCAAGACAAATTCAACCAAAGTGTGGGGTCCTAAGTGGGAGAGCCCTGAAGCCAGTTACATACAACTGAAGCCAGCCTTGACTTTAAGCTCCAAAAGATTACTTGGAGTGCCAGGCCCCAACAACACACACAAAAGATAGAACCGGATGTGGCGGTGCACACCTACAATACTAGCACTCTGGGAGGCTGAGCCAGGTGAACTGCAGTCAAGCCCAGCTCAGGCAACCTAAGTGACATATGGCCCTGTCTCAAAATGTAAAAAAAAGGGGGGAGGGCTGGGAATGCACCTCAGTGTGAGCACTGGATTCAATTCTCAGTACTAGAAAAAGAAAAGAATGAATAAAAGAGCTTTTCAATATTAATGGTCACACAAAGGCCCAAGCTCTCTCTATAGCCAGAAAGCAACAAAGTGTTATAAAAAGACTGAAGACTTTAGACTCAGAATGCATGGACTTGGACTCCTGTTCAGCCACTTATATAGCCTGTGACATTCACTGCCAAGGAATCCAGCCTAAACCTTGATATTGCCATGTACAAAACAGGGGTAAGAGAGTCCGCCCAGTTCAGCTTCTATAACTTCTACAGGGGTTCGACAGAGGCAACGAAAAAGTGACATCCATTTTGTACAGACCCCTTTCCTCAAATTGCTTTCCCTGTTTCACAGGACAGAAAATGGAACGTAAATGCTGTGAAGCCAAGGAAGAAATCCAGCTGCGCAGGCCAAGACCAGACACTCTGGACTGCCCTTGCACTCTGGACCCCGGTCCAGCTGTCTCTGGACTGTTTCTGAAACACGTGGGAGCAGAGCTGCTCAGAAGAAACTGCACCTTCAGGTGTGTCCTAGAAACAAATTCCAGGTAGGCTAAGCTGCCTCCCCAGGAAGGGCAGGGTCTTCTCACCCAGCCCCGGCTCTATCAAACCCCAGAGCACTTACCAGCCATTCCTCCATGCCTGCCCACCTCCCTCCTACCGCCGGGCATGAGAACAACAGAACTCACATGCACACACAACCACGGAGGTTCTTTCACACACACACAAACATGGGGGTTCTTGTCAGCCTCATTCCATTCCCCACAGCATGAGAACGCTGACATCCGAGCTCCAGACAAAGGACGCAGGGATGCTGCACAGGGAAGCTGTCCTGAAGCCTCAGAAATTCCTGGGGGAGCTATGAGGAAGGACTTTACACAAGCTGGAGTCGCAGAGGTCTGAGGTCTCCCACTTGGTACCAAAAGTTCCACTGTGGCAAAATCACTTGGAAAAAAAAAAAAGGGTCTGGGAAGAAAGACTGGGGTTGTAGTTGGTTTCACCAAGTCTCAATGTACAAATTGCATTCGTACACCTGGGGCTGTTCTGGACAAAGGTTAAAAGTAACTTGCCCGTTCCTGCAACTTCCCATGTAGGTGACCTTGAGTAAAGTACTGGACTTCTCTCTGCCTCAATTTGCTCTCTGCGAAGTGGGGATAATGCCAGGAACCTTAGATTTATCTGAGGTTCAGCATTCACACAGGTGGATCACTCAGTAGGCACTGGGAAAACAAGGATCACTGAGAGAATGCAGCTGTCTTTATTTTTACTGAAACCAGAAATGAAAAGTAAAGTCCCTGTTCAGCCCTCCGCACTGGGGATCACCATCTGCTGGGAGAGACAGATTCGCAGAGAACAAGCAAGCAGACAGGGACCAAGCAAGGAGCACCCTGCGGGGGAGGGTGGGTTCTGTAGGTTTCCCAGAGAAGAGGACGACTCTGGGCTTGGCAAATGTAGAGGTAAGAGACGCCAGCACCAACGAGGTACTGGTTGAGAACAAAAGCCAAAAAGGGCCCATTGGGTCACTCCACTGTCTGTGCTCCCACCTGCAACCAGCATCTCCTCCAAACCAAAGGTGGGCAGGTGAAAGGGGTGGTGGCAAGACCGGAGGGGCAGCTGTCATCCTCCACGTCCAGGGCCCCTTCCTGTTCAGCCCCGGGGTCGGGGCGGGGGCTGTGACCCAGACAGTGCCAGACCCCAGCGTTGTTCGGGCAGAGCAGAGGGCAGAGAGGAGCCTGGAAACTCTGGCCACTAACTGGGTCCGGACCAGTCCTGACTTCTGAGCTCCTCTTGGGGGGGTAGGGGTGGGTCTGCGTTTTAACCCACCTCCCAGCCCTCCACCTCCTCACACAGGTCACTCCCCGGAGGTTTTCCTCCCCAGCCTCCTCAGCAATTATTTGCTGGCCTGAGATTCCTCACAGAGAAAGGGAAACTACTACAGTCTTCCTCCCCAGGCTGGTTCCGTTTTGTTTTTATAAACTGTAATCCAACAACAGATCACAAAAGGACCTATCACCAAAGTTGTGCGGTGGAAAAAACTTGGAAGAGACAAAGACTCCAACTACCCCCCCATTCTACAGATGTGGACGTTAAGACCCAGAAAACAAAGTGAACTATCCAAAATCAAGGCGCCACCCTGAGCAAACCACAGCTGAAACTCCGGCTCCTCTTGGCCGGAGATGTCCCCCGTACGCGGCCGTGGCCAGCTGGCTCTTGCCCCCGTCGGTCCCCTCCAGTCGTGTACAGATCTGTCGGCCAGAGCAAGGGTGCGGGGATCCCTTTCACCCCAGAAATCGCTCCGGGGAGAGCAGCTCCCAGTCTACCAGCCAAGAAGGGCCCAGAGGCGCGCAGCAGCCCGGGCGCCACCGCCTGGTCCACCATCCGGCGCCAACCAGGCCTTGGCGCAGCCGACGCGCGGCCCCGACCCGGAATCGCAGGCGCGCGCACACTCACCCCTTGACGCTTACGCGGCCGCCGCCGCCCGGGGACGCGGGAGGTCGGGGACACCGCGCCCCTCGGCGACGCAGCCTCCGCGCCGCCGCCCGCGCAGCCGCCCTCCGGGCGCAGCGCCGCCCTCCTGGGCCCGCCCCCGACCCTGCGGGCGCTCGTCACCCCATGGAGGAGGGGCCGCTAGACTCGCCCAGCCCGGAGGGAGCGCTTCTCCCCGTCCTGGGCCGAGCCGAGAGGGCCGCGTTTCATCAGCCCAGTCCCCCGGGGCGCAGACCGCGTGCGCCGGATCCGGGCTCAGCGCTGCACCCGCGCGCAGGTCCTGCTCGCGCTCCCGCGGTCGCCCGGCCGAGCAGAGGAGGCGCGGCGCTTTTGTGGGCTTCGGGCCTGGGTGACACAGAGTCACGGGATCCGGCGGATGAGGCAATCTTTAGGATCAAAAGTTTCTCAGAGCCTTGTTTATCGTGAAAAATGGTGCACAGTATTATGATTCAGTTTTGAAAGGGCTGATGGAAGCTTTGGGGGTTTACAGAAAAGGGAACGAAGTCAAGGGTTGAGGACTGCATGGCTGGCAGTGTCAGTCGTGGTCAAGACCGGAGGTGGCTGTTTTGTACCTCATGCGTGTGAGGAGACCCATCATCACCTGAGGAGTCCCGGTGCCATTGTGAGAGGAGGGCTCCCGCCGGGAAAGTGGCCTCTGTTCCTGGCACGGGACAGTTATTCCGGTTTGAGTAAGTAACCTCCTCATGAGGTGGCCTTTTAGAGCGAGGTTCCTAGATCTGAGGTGGCTACAGCTGAACATCACAAAGGCTACCAATTACATGTCCCTGTAAACCCTAAAATCTTCTCGGTTATTCTTATTATGATGTCCTCCTGCCATGAAGGGAGATGGGGTGAGTTATATAAATTTAAGGGTAATAAACGTTGTACTGAGACACTTCCCGAGTGATTAACGTGCCTTGCACAGCAAAGCAGAGATCTGTCCAAAGTTTTTAAGGTTAAAAGAATAACTAGAATGTAGAGATGCCAAGTTTTACCCTGTGTTTAGTGACCAATTGGGCATCAGTGGACCTAGCCTTTCCTCCTTGTCTTAGTATCCTTGGCAAACTATTTAACTTCTCTGTGCCTTTGTTAGCTTTTTAAAAGTTCATTGTCTTCACGGTGTTATGTGAGCACCCGTGGTCACAAGTGCCAGACACACTGCTGCACACTCACTGCATGTTGCCCCCACCCTCAACATCCTCACTCTTGGGAAGCACAGATCTTGTGTATTTCTCTTAAGATCATTTATGTACAAGGGTGTGTGTGTGTGTGTGTGTGTGTGTGTGTGTGTGTGTGTGTATTTTATAAAAGCAAACAAGTGGTTTGTTTTTGGTCCCCCCCAATGGAGAATTGAGCTGTAGTCCCCAATCCTTTTAATTTTTTTTTCTTCATTGTAACACAGAATCTCACCAACTTGCTAAATTGCTGAAACTAGGCTCAAATATTGGATCCTCTTGCCTCAGCCTCTCAGATACTAGGATTCCAGGATTGTGTCACAACCAGCTGGGATTCTGCCTTATCATTCTGCAAGTGAACGGAGTATTCATCCCCTGCCAATGTGCTCTCCACCTCATTTCCTCTCAAGAATTTCATAAACTTCTGTATATTGTAGAAAGGGCTTACCTTCCCTTGGCCTCCCTCCTGGCAGACCTGTAAATGGTTCCCACTCAGGCAGATGAGAGGTTTAAGGATGTACATAGTCACAGTTTTGCCACTGCCTTCATTTCTACAGGGGTATTTGGAGCATTTTTAATTTTAACAGGTCCTGCCAAACTGCTGGGGAGCCACAGATACCTGGCAGCATATTGAGACAGCCCTGAGGCTCAGTGCTCGGAGGCAACAAGCAGGAGTCAAAAACCTGAGTGACAGACACCACCCAGGCACCCCTGTTCACCAGGATCTGGGCTCCAAGAATGAAGATCATTTCTTCATCCGCAAATTCACATAAGCGAGCATCCGCTGAGTTCCGTGCATTATACCAGGCAGTAGGGAGCACTGCATGTAAGCTCCCTGTGAAACTGTAACAAAAATCGATTGAAAGGGAGAGACCCGAGGGAATGTTACTGACATGGTACTGAAAAGGATCCTGCAGTGAATGAGGCCTGGTCCTCATATCAGTCAACCTGCCTATCCAGCAAGACCAGCCTCCCTCAGGAAGTCACAGTGTTATGGTTAGTCACTACTCTACAAAAGGAATCCTAAACTACCAGATCCAAAATGGCCTCCTTTCTTGTGCACACCAGAAAGAAGCCTATCAATAAACTGTCTAACCTGCCCCACTCCAGAGCAAGCCAATCCCAAACCACTATAATGCTCTCCCAACCCCCAAGTCTCCATAAGAATCCCACTCACTTCCCATCGCCTGCCTTCTCTCGCCATTGTTTGAGGTAACTGGGCAGTTTTGCGCTCTGGCAAACCCTTGTGAGGGGTGTTCGTATTTCGACTTGTCTTTCTTTCATCTGCTGCACTCTCTTCCAGGCTTCCTTCATACTCCCTCCCTATTGCTGGTCTCCCCAGGACCTGCTTATGCCCGACACATCAGCCCCAGACCAGGAAGCACAGAAGACAGGGCCCTTGGAGTAGGCTGACCCGCTCTCTTGGTGCTGTGCCTAGGTGGGTAGGAGGTCCATGAGGAAAAGACAATAGAGTCCAGTAATTCCAAATCGAGGCTACTGGAAAGCCCAACCTCAGTGCTGACAGCTCGAGAGACTCACAAAGTTCCTCTGTGGTCATCCCAAGCCACTCTCATCCTCAGTTTATGCTAGACTATCTTAGTTCTCGCTTCAAGCCACTAAAAGTCCCACCAATACAGAGCCTTTCAGTTCCTCCTCTACCCCAGTTCGCTTTCACTTCCAGGTCCCAGTGGCTGCCCTCCCCGCTCCATCTGGAAGGTAAATCCCAAAGCCCAGCTCCACCTCATCGCCTGATTCTTTCTCAGGGGCTTACTGGCAGGCCCCCTCACCTGGGAGCCCTTTCCTTTCCTCGGCCTGGGCCAGTTCCACTGTCTGTGGAACGCTTGCTCAACTTCCGTCCAGACTTACCAGATAGTTTATAGTAATCATGCATGTCTCTCTTCCGAGAAACAGAATAAAACTGGAGGCCAGCAGGCTGTTTCTGTCCATACTGACAGGTACCCCAGTAGGCTTCCCCAGTGCATCTGACAGAGAGGGATGAAATCAGGTAGGAAGGAAATGAGGGCTCTAACTACAGGTAAATCCAAACAACCACAAATCCCAGCCAAAGCCACCATTACTCAGCAGTTGCTCCATCTGTCTGGCTGTGTTTACAACGGTCACAGGCTACAATAGAGCACAAGGTGCCAACCCTATTTGGCAACCAGGATGGAGTAAAAGAATGAACTTTGTTTCAGCCTGGCAGAGCCTTATCGTTGCAGCAGGAGGCACGAGACAAAGCCTCAGAATTGCTGGGTGAGTGAACTGGCAAAGATTGAGGGTCTGCAGTTACAGTCAGTGACATTCCTCAGTGTTTCTGGAAACACTGTTTGAAACACCATCATGGCCTGAATAGCATCAAAGACAGCAATTCAGGCTGGCAAGTGAGACCTGGATTCAAACGCAGCTTTGCCACTAAATACCTCTGTCACCTTAAACAACTGACTTGGTTTCTGAGTCTCACTCTCCTGGCCTATAAACAGGAGTAACACTCAACTCAGAGAGATAGATGGTGAATTAATTGTGTGTATACAGCATATTATGGAACGGTTGCTGATGTTTATAAAGCTAACCATTGGAAAATTACTTCTTACACTGTTTTACAGAAGATTCTATTGCTAGTGGTCCCGTAACATCCATTTCAACTCCTGGATGTCATTGGCCAAATGACAAGCTGCATTATGGGATGTACGTGATGGAAGGCAATGGCACATGAGGACTTGGGACTCCAGACATAACTGTCCCAGTCAGGAAGTGTGCCAGCACAAATCACATGTTGTCAGAAAAGTTTGGAGTCAAAACCCAAAGAAAAGGTACTCTGAATTTCTCTTAGAAAGGACACAACCCACCCACGCAGTGTCACAGATCTGTTTCTGTGCTAGATACATGAAGCTGAGGACCAGGGATGATACAGTGCAGCAAGGCCAGAGGGACAGCATCTGCCTGGGAGGTGGAGGAGGGTGACTGAAGATAACTGCACTTTCTGGGAGCAGCTCAGTCTTCAGTCTTTTCATCGTCCAGAAAACCTCAGAAGACAACAGCAGGCAGCCCAGGCATGGCCGCTGAACCACCAGTCCCTCTTCTTTCTTGACACCATCTACAGTTGTTGCTGCCATCTGTTCGAGAATGCTGCCACTCTTCCCTTTGTAAGCTGTCAAGCAAATGTTGGGAGGCACTGTCCCAAACTCTCCAAGTCCACTCATTCCCATTGGTCATTTCCCTGAATACAGTTGAGCTGTGCTCTTGAATTCACATTTGACCCAGGAGCCAGTTGGCATCATTTGATGCTTTTTAAACACCAGAGAAGTAGAGGTCGACACGGTGCTGTAGCAGCCTCCTCTCCCCAGTTCATGGCTGGATCTTCAATATAGAGTGTGCCTAGCTCTCCAAGCCCTGCCTGTTTGTACACGGAGAAAAGCACAAAGCCCATGCTGGCTGCTTAGGTGGAGACTCTGGCGGTACTTCCAGAGCCATTGTTTCATGAGATCAGTTGACAAAAGGAAAACACCCAAAACCTGACAGATTGTCAGGAAGGAGAGGAAAAAATATAGAAGAATGAAGAATTCGTCACAGCTCCTCCTTCCTTCCGTGTCCTAGTTGACTCTGGGCACCATCAGTCTCCTTGAGTGGAACAAAGACCAATGCACTAAGGAGTGCAGACTGTAAGTCGCAGACCTCACTCAACCAGGCCCAGCAGCATTCCCACTAGAGGAGCCAGAGCAGCGCCAGCCCCTAGTCCTCAGACAGCCTGAAGGCAGCAGCATGGTAGGTTTCTGCTTGCAACCTGCAGACTGCTCATCTGACTTCAGTCACCACTTCTTTATTCTATGACTGATCATCACATAAGCTTCTGGGCCTCAGCTTTCTCACTCATGAAATGGGACTGCTTTTGCAAGGCTGCTGTGTATTAAAAAGGGCCCAGAACACAAGACATCTTCCTCAACTGATACATGCAAATTCCATGTATGGCCTCTGATGAGTTAGGCCTTTCAGTAGTTTGTGCCAGATGTGGTGGTAAATGCCTGAAACTCCAGCTACTCAAGAAACTGAGGCAGAATCACAAATTCAAGGTCGGCTTGGATAACTTACAAGAGCCCATCTCAAATTAAAATACAAAAAAGGACTGGGGGTGTAATTCAGTGACAGAACCCTCGTCTAACATGTGTGAGGTCCTGAGTTCTCCATCGTCGGTACAGAAGAAAAAAAAGATTGTGTTCTTCCATCCACAAAGTGGGAGTGGCCCTCCGGGAAGTTTGTGTAAGCTACCCACAAGATTACACAATGCCTTACTGTGAGTTATTTTTGCCTTCCGTCAGGGGGATCTTGGGTAGGTCTGAGCTGCAGCACGAAAGGCAATGGTGAGTTTCTATGCTTTTAATACCCAACAGTGTGGGCAACTGTAAACTCTAAACAACAATTAAGGAGTGCAGTTTAGAAATTGGAGGCAGAAAAAGGGAAAGAATCACACAACAGTAATCAAATGCAGTCACAAGCTTGGTATCGGGCACATTAAGGGACAGATGCTAAACAGTCCTGGCTGTCCTACCAGGCATCCTTGGCTGCCCTCACCCCTTTGCCTCCAGTCCAGTACAGTGACTGAGGACTGCACTGGTGCTAACAACCAATGCCATTAGAATACAGGCTGCCACGGGGGATGTGACTGACTGCTAGCAACTGCAGACACACTTTCTTTCTCAGTGACTGTCCAGTTCCTTATTTCTCCACCTCCCTGGTCGGTAGCTTGGGTCCTGTGACCTACACCAGGCGATGGAATGAGAACAAGTGCCATGGTCACTTCAGGCCGGGAGCAGTTGGTGCAAGTCTGCCAGCCTTTTCTTCCTGTATCTGCAGTGAGGAAAGCACATGCGGAGATGACAGAGCCACAGCCTGAAGAAGTCTGAACCACCAAGTCACCACGCGGAAAGCAGCTGCACCGAGAACGCCCAGCGGGGACCGAACCAAGCAAGAAATAAACCTTTATTTCAGAAACAGGAAACATTTGCTGAGGATGTGGAATGTTCCAGGCACCATATGTAGTGCTTTATTTTTAATAATTCCTTTCTCGTTGCTGTGAGAACAGTAGTTCCAATCTGGGGACAGTTTGGGCACCTGAAGGACACCACACAATGTCTGGGGGGACATTTTCAGCTGTCATCACTGAAGGGTTCCTACTGGCATCTACCAAGAGATCAGGAGCACTGCTTGGTAGCGGTGTAATGAATTAAATGTACCAAAACCAGGAAGCCCCAAGATCTTCTGAGGCCACTAATATATTTCTTCTGCTCCCAGTGACACTCTATGTTAAACATAAGCATGTGCTCACTTCCTACTGTTTTATACTCAAATGGGAATAAGCCTCACGCACCATTCTAGAGTTTCTGGAGTTTCTTCTCTCAAGAACCAGAACACCTGCCTCACTTGTTCCCGATGGTCTTAGCCTCACATACCCTCAAGTCTCAGGGCAGACTCTGGTAAGTCTTTTCTTTACAGTTCCCTGGCCTCACCTCAAGACTCACAGGCTACAAGGGAGGCCTGAGCATCCACCTGCTCCCCAAGAACAATCAACAGTGACAACTACAGGGCTGCCTTCACCAATGCCCTAGGTCTCAAGGTCCTTGGCCCACTCCAGAATCTCTCTTCCCAGCATAGTAGCATCTGTCCCCATCAGTTTCTCCACAGCATTTTTTCCTCTGCTCAACTGACATTCACACCATTTAGGGGCCTGTCTGTGTCACCAAGCTCTTTTTCAGATTTTAAAAAAAAAATTTTTAAACAGGGTCTTGCTTTTGTAGTTCAGGCTGGCCTTGAACTCACAGCAATCCTCCCGTCACTGCCTCCTGAGTGCTAGAATTACAGGCATAGTCACCACGCCCAGCACTGTGGTATGTGGTTGATTCCTGGTGGGAATGAATCTCCATGCCCAGCACTGTTGTATTACCACGGATCAGATCGAAGCCCGGCCTTTGCACTTGCAAGGCAGTTGCTGGAACCACTAAGCTAAATCCCTGGCCCATTTACTTTTCAGATTTTAACTTGTCCTCCCAGTGACTTTGATCCGGGGCCTTCTGAAACTCTCACTGGCTCCAGGAAGCTGCATGGCTCAGACAAGCAGGCACATCTGCATAACACTATTGATCCACAGTAAGTTTACTGAGATCAACAAAATGTAATTATACTATCTGGGTACAATGCCATACAACTGTAATCCCAGCTCCTCAGGAAGCTGAGGCAGGAGCAGCACTGAGATAAAGGCAAGCACGGACCAGTTTAGCAAGTCCATCTCAAAACAAAACAAAACAAAACTTAAAAGGTTAGGATGTAGCTCCATGGTAGAGCACCTGGCTGGCACTGCAATGTCCTAGGTTCCATTCTTAGTACAATTAAAAAAAAAAAAGTTTCTAAACCAGTAAAGATATTGTTTCACATACCTCTAGTTGGAAAATCTGTACAAGCAGCAGGTTAGATACCACTAACATTTCCCAATACCAAACACAAATCCTGAACAAAACAATACAATTTGTGACAGGAGAGGATGAAGATGTTGACGAGGCACCCAGGGCAAGATGTCACAATCAGCAGCCAGGTGTAGTGACACAGCCACTATGCAGCGCCCTGGGAGACTGAGGCAGGAGGAACAGAAGTTTGAGCCCAGCCTGGGCATCTTAGCAACTTAATGAGACTGTCTCAAAATAAGGGCTGAGACGTAACTCAGTGCTATGGCTCTGGATTCAATCCCCAGTTCAGGGAGGAAACATCCAATAACCAACCTGACAGATAGGTTGGAAACATAAATTTGGATCAATACAGAGGGCATTAAAAGCTATGAAATGAAGGTGGTCTTACCAAGGAATGTAAAGAAGTCCAAGAGAAAAATACTAGAAAAGGCTGTGCAGCATCAAGGGAGACTGAAGGAAAAAGAACACCCATGCTGAAAGGAAGTAAAGATGGCCCAGGGAGTGGTCAGCTTGTCCAACAGCCCTGGAGGCCAGTGGTCACAGAGCTGGTCTCTGAACCTGGTCAGCATGCTGACAGGACAAGCACGTCCAGTAGGGGAAAGCCTGCCGCCTGCAGTGTTAACAGTAGAAAATGAGCCTGCCAGGCTGACAGAGGGAAGTGAGATAGTAACCAGAGACAGAAGTGGCCCAAGATCGGACCATCCTGAAACAAGAGAATGAGGATTTTTTTTTTATTATGTACCTGCTTCATACTGTTTCATAACAAGTTGGGAAATCCCCTAGTGTTCTTATTCAATGTTTTTCCCTACCAGAAATTAATTCTACAAACAAAGAAAAGACTGTCAGCCTATGGAGGACCCCAGGGCACTGAAATGCTCAGAGTGAAGGTCCTATGACTAGCTGGCCCACCACTCAGCCCTCCAGCAAGGAAGCGTGGCCCGCACCTTGCTCAAGGGTCCCCACCACCAGACAGGTGCTCTAGAGAAAGGCAGAGCACATGCCCTGGTTGCTTGCTGTTTTTCAAAAACAGTTCAAGTGAAATCACAAGCAGTTTCCTTCCTCCTAAAATGTCTAACATGAACATTTTCTGATTGTGTATGCAAATGTGACACATGTAATTTCCTAAATGACATTCTGTAGAACATTTGGTCAAAGCATACATTGCATTATCAAAAACAATCAACCAGAGGGATGAAAATCCATGACAAAGTCTTTACTTTTACTTGTAAATGATTATTAATACACCAAATAACAAGTAACAAGTTCTGAAGTCCTTTCATCTAGTTAATTTTTGTTGTTTTGATTTGAGACAAGGTGTCATTATATAATCTAGGCAGGTCTGGAACTTACTACATAACCCAGGCTGACCTCAAACTTGTGATCTTCCTGCCTCAGCCTCTCAAGTGCTGGGACTACAGACGTGAGCCACCACAGTTGGCTCATCCAGTAATTTTGGTGAAAATAAACTAAGCACAGCCCAAGCAAGTATACTTGTATTCACTATTTTAATCCTTCCTCAGAATGTACTACTCTAAGGCTGGCTGCTGTTTCATACAAGTTACAAATAACTATTTACTACTTTTTCATAGATAAAGCCCCTGACCTTCAAGAAAGTATAAGGGAAAAAAATTACTTAATCCCTTCCTTTCTTATTTTTCCTACTAAGTCTAAGAAAGAAAAAGTCAACACTGACAAACATGTTGCTTGTGCTAAAAAGTATCGGAAAACAGAGAACATAAACTCATTGAATTTCTAAGAAATATGAGGTTAAAAAATGAAATCTTTGGAGAAAGTATTGTTTGTCCAAAGAAGCTAGATACACTACTCTCCAAAAAGTGAAAGGAACTATTATACAACGTAAGAAATAATTTAATGCACTTCATAAGAACAGAAATCGACTTTGCGAAAGCTTCATATTCCATGAGAGCATCTCCAGTGCAGAATCCACAGAACAGGCGCTTCTTTTCTCTAGCCATTGATGCGGTAGTTTTCGTGGATTTCTGGCCGGATGTCGCAGACAAAGGCCAAGAGGTTATCCAGGACTTCCTCCCTGTTCTGCTGGAAGTAGGTCTGGAGGATGGCCATCTTCTCCTGGGTCTCCTTCTCCACTTCACTGCTGCAGCTGCCGTGGGATCCCAAGGCCTGCAGTGGAGAGCAGATACAAGGAGTATCAGCAAGATGGGCCTGTGGGCCAGGAAGGTCCTGCCATCTCCTGACTTCGAGACCTGAGGTTCATCAGTGTTAACCTATCAGCAGCAGGCAGTGTCACTTTGTGACAGAAGCCCTCAGGCCCAGAGAAGCCTTCCCAGAGCAAACAAGGGGCCACATGCACCCAGAGGGAAAGTGCATGGCAGCCCCTGCTAGAAAATATCCCAGAGACACACATCCCTCCAGAACTGCATGGATCTCTTTAACCAAAGGCTGGAGTTGGTCTGACACTTAATGGGTACAGCAATGGCACACGCCAGTAACCCTGAGTACTGCGGAGAATGAGGCAAGAGCTTGGCTCAAGCCCACGAATCCAGAAAAATAAAATGTCCAAAGCCTGAGGACTAGTAAAACAAACTACAGACTCTTACACATGAGGATATGCCGAGCTGGGCACAGCACTCTGGGAACCTGAGGCAGAGTCACAAATCTGAGCCAACCTGGGCAACTTAGCTCGTTGAAAGGACCCTGCCTCAGAAGTTAAAAAAAAAAAAGTTTAAAATTAAGAAAGGGCTGGGATGTAGCTCAATGCAAGGTCTTAAGTTCAACTTCTCAGACCTTAAAAAAAAGAAAAAAAACACTCAGCAACATAAAATGAACTATAAAATACGCACGTAAGGTAAAAAGAAAGCAAGATATCCAACAGTCCCAGTGTGGTTAATATTTATATATTTTGGTGTGACCACACTTCTCTTCCAGCACTCTGTAGCTGAGGCAGGAAGATCTTGAATTCAAAACCATCCAGGGCAATTCAGTGACTTGGTGAGACACTCTATCCAAAAAAAAATAGAATCAAGTAAAACAAACAGGTCCCACCGCAGCTTCCTTGGCCTTAAACTCTTTCTCCCTCTGCAGGCGGTACTGTTCGATCTCGGCCTGAGCTTCTTCTTTGGCCTGCTTCAGCCTCCGGTTCTTTCCTGTTTTCAAAAGAGAGCGCTCACATCAGGAAGTGGTTACCAGACATGCAAAAAACCCAGCAGACATCAAGATAGTACATTTTACAATAAAAGAAAATATTTAAGACAGACAAAAAGGAAATCAAGAGCTAATGGTATAAGTTTCTGCCTCAATGCCTTCCAAGGCAGGGTATGTAGCTCGGTGGTAGTGTATCTGCTTGGCACGAGAAAAATAAAATGAAGTCATTTAACGTGTACACCACCAGGAAAAGAGGTACGGCTTCTGTGGCCACACCCCCTAAAATTGATGAAAGAAGTGTGGAATGCGTTGTGAGCATTCACTCAGCCTCACCTCATCAGAACCAACATAAACAGGCATGGCGGTACACGTGCCTATGATCCCAGCTCTCAAGAGGCTGAGGTAAGAGGATCCCAAGTTCAAGGCCAGCTCCACAACTTAGTGAGACTGTTTCAAAGTTTAAAAAGAATCGTTATAAGATGGTAACAGCCATCTAGGGAACTCTTCCCTCCCGAGAAGTAAATACATGTACGTGTGCTGCTGCCGCCACTGCTGCTGACTGGGGCTCCGCTTAGGAGATCGGCAAGGACGTTAATGTGCTCTCAAGGGACATACACCTAAAACATAACTAACGACACAGATGATGTAACACTGGAAACTAAAAACCATGCCTATGACAAGGAAACAAAGTGGTGACTGGCAGGTGAGAGGTGATGAGGTGGGTCTGGTGTCCAGAAAAGAGGAGTGTGATACACAGCGGGGAAAGCTCCACTGGCAGAGCCTGATGACACGGAGCACAAGCTCGGCCAACAAAGGCTGCCCAGCAAGCTTCCTGGGAGACTCGGGACGAGAGAAGGGCGCTGCAGCTGGGGACACAGCACAGTGGAAGCACGCAGGCTCTGAGTTTCACCTCCTACACTGCCACACAAGGGGGGCAGGGTGGGGCTGGGGCCCAGATGATCAATCTAGGTATTCATTCACAGCAAATGACATCCTGTATACAAAAC
This sequence comes from Petromus typicus, assembly GCA_004026965.1. Lineage (NCBI taxonomy): Eukaryota > Metazoa > Chordata > Mammalia > Rodentia > Petromuridae > Petromus > Petromus typicus. The sequence goes on from PVIR01005263.1 coordinate 44,702, forward strand.
TGAACTTTGTTTATACATCATTACATATCAGCTAGCTTTTCAGTCCACTTGACATGTGGATGAATGTGTAAACTGGGCAAGATGGTAATCCTGGCAGACGGAGGGACAGGAGGATTCAAAGTTCAAAGCCAGCCTGGGCAGCTTTTTTATTTTTTTTTTTTTGAGACACTGTCTCACTTTGTAGTTCAGGCTGGCCCTGAACTCACTATGTAGCCCGGGCCATCCTCAAACTCACAGCAATCCTCCTGCTTCTGCCTCCCCAGTGCTGAGATTACAGGCATGAGTCACCACACCCAGCATTGTGGTGTGTGGTTACCCAGAATCGAACTGAGGACCTTGTACTTGCTGGGTGAACACTGGAACCTCTGAGCTAAATCCCCAGCCCAGCTTGGGCAATTATAAAAAGGGGGCTGGGGGCCACTCAATGGTAGAGCATAAAGTCCTGGGTTAAATTCCCAGTACTGGGGCAAAGAGAAAAAAGAAACTGAATTTAATTTTCCATCTCAGGATTAAGAACAGGTTCATGAATCTGCAATGTCATCAACATTTCACATGGCTAAATTAAAACAATTAACAAGTCTCTCCCTAAACACCCCCGGTCCACTTGTTCAAATCTATTTACCAGACTACTTCAATCCTAAAGGTTCTTGTCTTTAGTCTACTTGTACCACAGTCCTTCAAATTATCCTCCTCCATCCGTTTTTTGTCAATATTTCAAAACCAAAGATATTTTCCAAATCAACAAACAACATTCAACCAACACCCTCTGCAATAGCCTCACATAATTTCAAAACACATCAGTCCTGACTACCACAGCTCCCTGAACTACTTAATTTCAGCACTGCTGCCTTTCAGCAAACATCTTCAAAATTGAATTTTGAGAGGTTTTGTCCTGAAAGCCAAAAACATTTGAATAGAGTATCACACACGGCAATGTTTTTATGCAATGTTAGGAACTGAACTCTCATTGCCACGCATGCTAAGTGAGCAAGCGCTTCACCACTGGGCTCCATTCCCAGCCCTTACATCTCTAACTTTATTTTTCTTGGGCCTTACAAATGGAAACCAACTTTCTGTTCCATGTCAGTGTAATAAAGCAATGCTTTTTGGCAGAACTTGGGAATGAACTCAGGGCTACGCAGGTGTACTGGCAGCAGCCCTTTTTGACTTTTTCTTTCATTTTGACACAGGGTCTCACTAAATCTGAAATGGCCCAGTGGGCGTGGGCTCAAACTTGCAACCCTCCTGCATCAGCCTCTCAAAATGCTAGGATTACAGACATGTACCACAACACTTAGCTTCTTTTTTAAATGTCTAAAGTAATGGCTTCATGAAAAATTTAGATCTGACTGTTTCACCACCCCATGCACTGCCTCTTCTCAATTCTTACTGGGCAAGTCAAACACAATTACAATTTCTTTCAAACTGCAGCTCTTTTGAATATGTCTGTTCCTGACTGCTGAAAATCCTGAAATGTAAATTAGCTATAAGCTAATAATCCCTTTAAAAAACAAACCCATTCACCAAACAGGTAACAGCTACCTAAGAAACTTGAGACCTTGTACCAAGCTTGAGAAGGCAGAGCAAGGTGTGAAACATAATTTGAGAAGGACTCAAGTTATTCTCACCACAGTGTAAGTACCTGTTGCTGCGCTTTCCCCAAATAGTTTCATGTTCTTCCCTACAACTCGCTATTGATGAGTCATCAGACAAACTGTAAGTCATTCTGGAATTACTGTACCAACAGCATGACTGGAAATATTCTACAAAAAAAAATACAGAACTTTCTAGTCATGAGAGCCCAAAGAAAAGGTTGTTTGCCCTCCCCAGGACCCTCAAATAATGATTTTACTAGGAAGTAAGAATACAGTAACCTTTCTCAGAGTCAGGCTTGAAATCTACTTAGAGATACAAGAATATTATTCAAGGAGAAATATCAAGAATTACTAAGATTAGTATTTCTTGGAATTTTATTCTGGCATAAGGAAAGAGGTCTCTAAACCACAACTATACCGATTCCCAGGGTCTGGTCAAATCATCTCTCTGAACTTCATTTCCCACCTGTAAACAGAGGAGTAAAAACATCTGTCTCATCAGATAGAAAACTGGACACACAAATTAGAAACCTACCACTTCCCAATAGCTTAACCTCATGACTAAGCCATATAAATAAGCAGGTTAACGCACTCTGATGACAGAAATAAGCACTAAGGTGGGTATTTAACTTAGTCTGAGGGCAAGATGGTTGATGAAAGGCATCTTGGAAAAAATACTGCCTAAATCTTGAGGTCTGAAAAACTCTGGGTTAGAGAACCAAGACAGATTACGTAAGAAAAGGCCCTTCCAATCGAAGAAAAGTGATGCAAAGGTTTATGGGGAAAGTAAATGAAGTTGTCTTTGAGAAATCACAGCTCAGTACAGCTGGAGAATACCTAAATGAGTTCAGGCAGAATGCAAAAGCTGAAGCAGTGTGGTGGCACTTGCCTATAATCCTAGTACTCTGGTAGGCCATGGCAGGAGGACCCCAAATTCAAGCCCACTTTGGGTAGTTTAATAAAAAGGGCTGTGATGTAGCTCACTGCAAAGGCTCTGGGCTCACTATCCAGTACCACCCCTCCTCCCATAAAAAAGCAAAACAGTGATGCAACAAGGCTTCCTCCAGCCCACTGAGACCAAGTGCTATGGCACCCACCTATAATCCCAGAGTTTCAGGAAGCTGAGGAAAGAGGATCACAAGTTCGAATCCTACTTGGGAAACTTAGCAAGACCATGTCTCAAAACCTGCTGCAAAACAGGTTAGGTTAAACTCTTGAAGACACTTAGGGATAAATGTTGGCAAGGCTGTGGAAGAAAAGGATCCCTTCTCCACTACTGGCAGGAATGTAGAGTCCTACACCTTCTGTGGAGATCAGTATGGAGATTCCTCAAAAAACTAGGATTAGAGGTCCCACTTGACCCTGCTATTCCTTTGCTAGGTATATACACAAAATAATTAAAAGATTCATGTCACAGCAACATATGTGCATCCACGTTTATAGCAGCTCAGTTTGTGATAGCTAAATTTTGGAAACAACCAAAATGTCCATGTGGTTCTTTTATAGAATAGAGTATTACTCTGCCATAAAAATGCTAAGATTGTGTCATTTATACTCAAATGGATGGAGCTTCAGGATATCCTCATAAGTAGAATAAACAGGTCACAGTTGGAGTTGTAGGGTAGGTAGGGGAATGAGAACAAATGAGAATTAAGTTGTGTCATATACTAGTTTAAATCATCAACGTTGAATGTGATCATGATGTATATACACAATGTACCAATAAGGACTTGAATTTTAAAAAAGTGTTTAAAAAGGGATGTAGCACAGAGAGAGAGCAACCCCAGTTCAATTCCCTACTTCAATTCCCCCTTAAAACAATTTGAAGTTTACCCAGCTAACACTCATCACTCTGTTGCAAAGGTGATGAGAACAGCGAACACACATTTTATAGGGCTCACTGACTACAATGAAAACAGATTGCAGAGGAGAGTAAGACTGGTTTCCTTCTCCACTCTTCACTCCAGATTAGACCCAGATAGATGTTCCCTTCTGTAGCAATCTTGTTTCTCAACTCCGGCCTTCCCACTCACCTACAATTAGCCTATCCAAAGTCTACTTCCTTCTCTGGGACGTGGGATACTGCAGTGGTAATGCGCCTGGCATTGCGCTAGCATGTTACCCTCCTTTAAAAATATATACATGAAAGGAGTAAGTAAGTCAGGCTGCTATAAGAACTTCAGAAAAATTGCCCTGGCGGGAGAGACTAGAACAAAGTGAAGAAACACACAAATACCGTCGACTGATTGTTACGTGACGAACGAAAGAGACCACAGACTCCAGATCTCGAGTCTGAACCGAGTCTCCGGACGGTGGCCTCTTTGCTGGACTCGAGCTTCCCAACCCGGCAAGTGAGAGAGAAAGAAAAAGTTCCATGTGGATGGCCCATTTCACACGGCTCCCGAACCCCAAGAACGATCCACACTCGATTTACTATCCCACATCACGGCTCCAAGGCGACTCGCAAGCCTTCCAGAGCCTCGGCTGCGGGGCGCCGCCTAACACACCAGCCGCCACCACCGTAACCCCCTACTTCCCGGGCTCTTTCGGGTCTCTCTGCGGCCTAATCGCCTTCCAGAGCCTCACGCCATGCCTGGCCACCTCGAAACTCACGCTTTCGGGCCTCGGACACCTTCTCCGCAGCCCGCTTCTCGGCCTGCAGGAGTTGCTGAATTCCCTGCGACTGGCTGGCCATGATCGCGGCAGGTCACAGGGCTAAACGAACAGCCTAAAACCGGGTGAGCCTACCACGGTCAGCTGACCCGCACCCACGACCCGCGCCTGCGCAAGGCGCCTGCGCCCCGCCCACTGTCACGTGATCCGCGCAGCATCGAGTCAGCTGACTTTTTAGGAGCCGGATAACTCCTTTGGGAGGGAGCCGGGCGGAGATTTAAATCAAGCGGGCTCTGCGCTTGCGCAGGGTTAGCTCGCGCTCCTTTCGGATTGCTGCTTTCCAAACGGCTTGTTGCTTCGCTGGTTCGAGCCTTGCAGTATTCATTCCACTTCACAGTGTGCACACGTCAGTATTCAGAGAGGAGCCAAGCCAGACCGCTTTCCCCTGCTCTCTGCCTCGTTCTGCTCCCTTCCTGGAGCTTTCCCTCACCCTAAAAAATCTGCGGATCAGTTTACGAAAATTCTTGCGAGGTCTAGGGATAGAGTCCTAAGTTAGAAGTAAGACACTGAGCTGTGGATGAAAGCAGATTTGTATCCTCACCACCTAGGGAGATTAGCTGAGGCAAAAGGATCATAAATTCGGGTCCTGCCTGAGCAATTCAGTAAGAAGCTGTTCGAGCATTTAATAAATGAGAAGAGCTGGGATGTGGGTCAGTGATAGAGTGCTCCCAAGTTGATGCTAGCATGGGCAGTGACATGAGGAGCGGCATAGGGACCCCGGGCTGAGGGGTGGCTCTGCCGTACAGCATTTGTCTACCATATATGGGAGCCTAGATTCCGTGCCTAGTGCCATCAAAAATGAAAAAGAAGACTTGAGATTGAGTATTCTACTAAACTGTGGGTTTTGGATATGTCACTCTGCCTTTCTAGAGAGAGTTCAGGAAAGGGTCGCAGTTTTCCATCAGTGTTTGGTGAATGTCTGCTGTGATCCTAGATGACCTTTGGTATCAAGGCTTCTCCAGAAAGCAATACAAACGAGGTTCCTGAACAAAACACAAATAGACAACTGCAGCCTCCAGTAAAATAACGAAGGAAATGTTCAGGATGCTTTTAAGAATCTCCTCAGTGAGGGTGGGGCATATAGAAGAAAGTGGCCTTTAAATGGGATATGGGGGAGGACAGAGGATGTGGCTGAGGTGTCCCCAGGAGCACCAGAGGAAAGAGGAGTGGCCTGACAGAAAAAGTCACCCAGGAAAGGAGCATGGAGGGTGGGTTGGGAGATGATTAGAGAAGAGCACCGGCATACATGGAATTGAGGGTGGGGGGTGACAGCCCGAAGGTGCCGCCTCACACCAAGAGGGTCAATGTGATTGTGTCTGCAGTGTGACAGTCACTGTCCTAAATACCTGGCTGCTTCTTACAGCAGCTTTAGAATAACTGTGAAGGTATAATTAGATTATCTTTTTTAAAATCAGTACTGGGGATTGAACCCAGTTTTTTGCAACAAGATACACCTTCAGCCTTTTTTTATTTTTTATTTTGACACAGAGTCTCATAAGTCTCCTAAGTCATTCAACTGTGCAAACTGGGCTCAAATTTGGGATCCTCCTGCCTCAGCCACCCAGAGTTCTGGGGTTACAGTTATACACCTAGCTAATAATCCCATTTTATAATAACCAAATGGAAACTCAGCAGTTCAAGTGACTTGCCCACAGTGACATTCTTATTAACTGTCAGATGAAGTATTTGAGTCTAATCATGGCTACAGACTGGAACCTCTAACCAACTGTGTTTCCTAGAAAATCAGCAGCCAACGATCTTCCCTCCAGTTTTCTTTTCGAGACAGGATCTCACTTTGTAGTTCAAGCTAGCCCTGAGCTCAGCCTCAAACTCACATTACAGCCATCCTCCTGCCTCTCCCTCCCAAGTGCTGGGATTACAGGCGTGAGCCACCACGCCCGGCACCGTGGTCTGTGGTACTGATTGCTGCTGGGCATGAGTCTCCACACTCAGTGTTGTATGTGGTTACTGGGGGATCAAACCCAGGCCCTTGCACTTGCAAGACAGGCACCAGAACCACTGAGCTAGATCCCCAGCCCTCCAGTTTTCTTTTTATGGCGGCGGCAACACTTCTTAGATGAGTCGTTTTCACACACAATAGTGCTGATTTGGTTCAACTGGATATTCCAGATGGACCATCAGTTAATCCACCATAGACACCAGGAGTTTTCTTGTTAAAAATGTCTTTGTCATCAAGAAAGAAATGACTTGGTGGTTTGGGGGTATCTTATTTGACTGAGGTAGGGGTGGATTTGGAAAAAAAGCAAAAATCCCTAATTCCTATTCTTTCCCCATATGAAAAGCAACACTGGCTGGTCGTTGGGTATGTTTTGTTTTGGTTTGGTTTTTTTGTTTTTTTGTTTTTTAACTGAGTGGTTACTTTACTTATTTTTGGTTTTTTGAAAATTGGAGTCTCTCCATATTGTCCAGGCCATTCTTAAACTAATGAGGTTAAGCAATCCTTTCTCCTCAGCTTCTCAAGTAGCTAAGACTATAGACATGAATCACTGCTCCTCAAATCTGTGGGATTTTAAATTTAGTCAATGATTTCTGGGGAAGATTTGTTCACTTACTGTATCAACAGAACAATACACACATCTAGGGTTTGGATGGAAATTAAAAGATGATGAAAGTCATAAACAGGGTATCGTAGTACTCTCAGGAGGCTGAGGCAGGATTATCACCATAAGATCAAGGATAGACTGGACTGCAAAGTGAGTTTGAGGCCAGCTTGATCTACATAGCAAAGCCTTGTTTCTGGGGGCAGGGGTCTATCCATGATGAGTACACAAATAAAATGTGGCATAGCTATAAAATACAAAAATATTGAGGCCAGGGATTTAGCTCAGTGATTCCGGCACCTGTCTTGCAAGTGCAAGGGCCCGGGTTTGATCCCCCGGTAACCACATACAACACTGAGTGTGGAGACTCATGCCCAGCAGCAATCAGTACCACAGATCACAGTGCTGGCATGGTGGCTCACACCTGTAATCCCAGCACTTGGGAGGCAGCAGCAGCAGGATTGCTGTGATGTGAGTTTGCGGCTGAGCTCAGGGCCAGCCTGAATTACAAAGCGAGACCCTGTCTCAAAAAAAAAAAAAAAAAAAAAAATAATATTGAGTCATTAAATAAAGTGCTGGGCCTGGTAGCTCAGTCCTGTGATTCTACATGAGAAGGTCAGACAGGAGGATTGAAAGTTCAAGCCCAGCTTGGACAATCTAGAGAAACCTTGACTCAAAACTTTAAAACATTTTGAAAGGGCTAGGGCTGTCACTCAGTGGTAGAACAACTCTATGTTTAATGCCCTGTACTGGGTAAGGTCGAGGAAAGGATAAAGTACTTATATGAATGAGCCTTGGTAATGTTATACTAAGTAAACAAAGCCAGGCACAAAAGGCCACATACTGTACAGTTCCGTGTATATGTAATGCCCAAACTGGGCACAATGATGTATACCTGTCACTCCATAAGTTAAAGTGGGAGGACCACTTAAACTCACAAGTTGGGGATCAGTCAAAGCAATAGCAAGACCCTGTCTCAAAAAGAAAATAAATAAAACCACATATATAGATATATGAAATATCCAGAATAGGCACTTCTACGGAGACAAAAGATAGATTTATATTTAACCAAGGCTCAGGAAGGCACAGAGTGAAGTATGACAACCCACTGCAAGGAAATTATTTTTAGGGTGGATAGGAATGTTCCAGAACTAGATAGCAGTAATGGTGAGATCTCCTTGTGAATAAATAGAAAACACTCAGTTGTACATTTTTAAAGAATGACCAGTGTGATATGCAAATTATGTTTCAATAAATTTTTAATTTAAAAAAGGGAGAGATGATGGCCGCACAACCTTCGCATAGTTTCTAGTCTATAATAAGCACTAGCACATGGGAACTGTTGTTTTTATCTGGCTGAGGGAGAATTATTTGATTTTCAAATCTGGTCCTACATTTAACAGAAGCCTTCACATTAGGGTTCCTCCAACAGCCCAGTTCCTCAGAGCATTGAAATATCTACAAATTCCAAAATTCTTTTCCTGGAAGCATTCCAGTTTTGTGGAGCAAGAGAAACACTAGACAGTCCCTCCTCTGAAATGTCAGACTGGTTTGGATTTCCTGACGGTCAGAGTGGGTGTTTGCTGTCAGAACTCAGGTGCCCCGAGGAGGCGTTCCACAGTAACTAGGAAATGAGGGGGAAGCAGCTGCCCTCTGAGGATGTCGTGAAGTCTGGAGCCAGCAGGCTAGATTCCCAAAGGCCTTGGTTACGTCTCAGTCACTGTCTCCTCCCTCAGACATAATACACAACACCAGACACGTGTGGCTTCAGGAAGAACGAGAGGTTTATTTTGGCTCACGATTAGTCTGAGATCATCTGGCTCCAGTGTAGGATGGCATGGCAGAGGGACACAGTGGAGCAAAGCTGCCCACTTCCTGGTGATCCAGAAACAGAGAAAAGGGAGGAGCTGAGAATATACCCCAGTCACCCCCAGCGTGATGAATAAGGTGAGTGGAGATGTGTTCGTGCTTGGCTGGGCCTGCCTTTCCACTGTATGGTGCTGGGCAGCGGCTTTCACTGTGTTTTTTGGTCAGGCCTCGTTTACTGTAAAGACAGTCATGACAGAGGACTTCTGAAATGGCCTCCTCCCACCAGACCTCACCTCCTAATAGCGTCAGCGGTCCACTCACCTTCCTTACACCTGAGGCTTCAGTGGCCAGTTTAAATGTGAACCGTTGCAGTTTGTTCTTTAAAACAGGATCTTGCTGTGTGACCCAGGCTCACCATGATCTCACATTTCTAACTCCTCAGCCTCCTGAATGCACGTACTGCCATGTCCTGCAAAATTCACAAAGTCATTTCAAGGGGGCAGAATGAATTCTAGGCCCAGTCCCCGGACCAATGAATGTATGTGCATATCTAAGAAAAGAATGGGCTACCAGAATGCAGTGGCAGGAGGATCATCTTGAGTTCAAGAGGAGCTTGGACTGCATGGTGAAACCCTGTCTCAAAAAACAAAACAAAGATAAACAGATATATACAAAAAAAAAAAAGAAAGAAAAGAAAAATGTGCATCCTCTCTAGTGAAGTGAAAAGCAAGTTGGTCTCCAAGGTGCTCTTTACGGAGAAGCTCAGCAATAATTCAATGAGGTTAAAAAATTAAATGGCCTAGTTTGTGGTCCCAGCCCTGTCCTTCACTTGTTCTGTGACCTTGAAAAATTAACATCTATAAGCTGAGAATTTTTGTACGTTAAAAATGGAGTTAAGAGTTATAGAGTGGGTTACTGGAGGATGAGACTAGTTAGTCCATAGAAGTGTTTTAGAATGTGCTCACAACTCAAAAGATATATAATATGTGAGCAAAATAAAGGATGAATGTTTAAATTTTAAAGATTTAGTACAGTAAAAGACACATTGTCATTAATCTTCAAAATACTTTCCCCTACTTCAAACATGCTTAACACTTTCTGAAGCAGTTCTAGAAGTCTTCCGTCATGAGTGTCTCTACAATAACCCAGTGTGATCAAAAGCACAGTGAATGCGCTGCCCACGCCGTCTAGCGGAACGGTGAGCTCGTCAAAGTGCAACAGCGCTGGCTCTGTGCCTTTAAGCTCTTTCCTGGAGTCAGACTGACCACGAAAGGTAGACATTTTGAATCAGTTTAGAACAGTGAGGCAGCCACCACAACGAAACCGAAACCGGACACTCGTCAAAGGACTTCAGACTTGCTTCCGGAAATGACAAGAAACGTGGGATAAGTGTGTCCGGAGAGAGGGGGAGGATTTGGAAGGAGGATAGCAGCAGTGTATCTTTTACTGCAAGGCTTTTTAAATTTAGATATTTGCTATCGCTTTAGATCATGTATCATACAGTGGTGATTGCCAGGGGATGGAGGGAGCTGGGGATCTGAAGCTGTTTTTGATGAGTATGGAATTTTATTTTATGCCAGATTAAAAAGTTCTAAGATTCTGGAAATTAACTCCCCAGCAGGGCAAATGAATCATATGAATCAAAATGGTCAGGATGGTAAGTTGTTACATGTATTATACCACAATTAAAAATAGAAAAAAATTTTAAAACAAAAAAAAATCACTTTTTCTCTTTACTTTTTGGTGTACCATCAGGAAAAAATTAATGTAACAAATGTAGCTTGCCTTATATGTGCTGCTCTAAAGAGAAAGAATTTTGCTCTCTAAGGGTCTTTAGCAAAGGAACTTGCTCTATAGAATGAAGAACGAGGAGGTAACCAGGCAGCCCAAGGAGTTTATGGAGGTAACATTTGAGATGAAGAGGATAAGAGTTTTTCAGGCAGAAAGGACAATTTGGGCTCAAAGGCCCTGAGGCAAAAGAATATTCTAGAAAGAGCAATGAGGTTGGCGATGTTTGTGTGCCCAGAGAGGGAACAGAAGGCTCTGAGATGAGGCCAGAGACCAGTCAAGGGCCAGCTCAGGTGGGGCCTAGAGATCTTGCTCAGGACTTTGAACTTTATTTTGAAAGCTGGGGAAAGACCGCAGAGGATGGCAGGGATGCATTTGAAAAGACTGCTCTCGCCCTGTCTGCAGAGGAGGAGCAAGAGGGGGAGGGGACTTGTTTGCAAGAAGGAGGTTTAACAAGTAAAGAAATGTAGTTGCATTTTCATACTTCTTTTTCAGAAGACTCACAACACTGAATTTACCTGGCACCAAGGGCTTCCGGAAAACAGCATCAGTGAAAAACTCCCTCAGCCTTCTGTTTTTCCAGGTTTCCTTACCCTTTAGTGTTCCTGGAATTGCTCCTTCATTGTTTCCGGTAAGACTGTCCACCTGTCCTCATTCTGTGTTTATCTGTAACAAGACCAAACGTTCAAGTTTACAATCCCCCACCCATCAAGCAAAGTAGGCAGACGATTAGATAAGCACATTCCTGTTCAGCTGCCTGAGACTTTCTCTACCTGCAAAAGCAGTCTCCCTGTACACCCGCCCTTGCCTACTCCTCCCCTGTACCTGTCCAAAGCAAACCACCTCACCACATCTGGGTAGCTCTTCCTATTGCCAGTCATCTCCTTAATGGTCCCTGTGTTTTGTCTTTGGCAAGATCTTTCAGATAAATGAATTCATAAAGCAGAACTTCTTGGTTTGGGAAGTATGCTCTTGGCACTCCTGTGCGATTCAGCAAGGATGGATTCCATCCAGTGGAGCACACCACAGGTTGAGCATATTCTGTGCGCAAAGTGCTTTGTTAGGCAATAAATTGTGGAATAAAAAAACCTGCCAGGAGCAATATAATATTACCTTCCAAGTAAATGATCATCAGCACAACTTTTATTGAGTGCTTTTAACACTCTTCTGAAAAAGAAATTCCCAGGTAGCCAGTATTATCTTTGTTTTCTTAGTTTTCTCATTTGTAAACCAAAAATAATAATGCCTTTTGTAGAGGGAGGTGCAGAGGAGTCAATGACGCAACCCCCATCAGGGCAATTACCTGTGCTAGATGGGGACGCTGCCCCTTCAAATGATGACTAATGCCCCTTAGAAGTTCTTTCTTGTTGTAGCAAGGATCCCCTAAGGAAACTCAAAAAGAGCCAGCCTAAATCACCAAGTCACTCTGATAGGTTCTTGTAGATGAACTACATTAAATTTTTTTAATACAATGCTAAATCTTCTGTCTGGAAGTATTCCTGTCCTTTTTTAAAATATGTGATGCGTGGCCCTGAGCTGAGAATGCCCAAAAATGTGATATCTTAGTCATATTAATGTGTGTACATTTCCTTATGACAGCCTCTTGTTTTCTTTGCTTTTTGATACTACCATGAAATAGCTGAGGCAGTCAGTCATAAATACAAAAGGTTGATTTAGCTCACAGCTCTGGAGACTCCAGTCCAAGTTCCAGCAGTCCCCGTCCTTCAGGCCTCTGGTGTGGTCAGCACATCATGGTGGGAATATGCAGTAGAGGAGCGCCAGCCAGGAAGTGGACGAGTGAGGAAGAGCCCTCAGTCTCACAATCCCTCTGAACACACAACCCCAGTGACCTAGGGACCTCACATAGGCCTCACAGCCTACAGGTTCCACCATTCCACCATACTTCCCTATAGCATCACCCTGAGGACAAGTCCCCCACAACATGAGCCTGAGTGGGACATTCACCCATAGCAGTGGTTGGACAGGAGCGTACGTGATCCAGGGACCCTGTCTCAGGGTGGGGGTGGTGGAGGGGGTGGAGGGGAGCAGTCAGTCTTATAAGATCGAGCCTTCCCCCTACAGGATCTGCACTACCTGAGCCAGTGAGTATCTGCAGAGTTTCAGGCTACCAAGTTGGTTTCCAATGGGGAATCGCTTAGTGTGAGGAAAAACCCTCGCACATCTTTGGTATCAGAACCAGAGTGTTGAGGTAGAATAGAAAAATAAAGAAGCAGCACCACTGAGTGGACAGTTTCTAAAGTTCAAATGCATACAGAATGGCTTGCATTCAAACCCAATCCACCAAACGGGTGGCATGAAAGGCTATAGAAATATGTATCTTAAACCAGGAGTCCCCAGCTGTTTTGGTGCCAAGGATTGGCTTGGTGGAGATAATTTTTCCACAGATAGGAGTTAGGGGGATGGTTTGGGGAGGATTCAAAGGATCACACAATCTAAACCAAGGGCCAAGTTGGCATTAGGGTTCGTGCTCCCATGGACTCTTGTCTGTCTAACAGGAGGGGGAGTTCAGGCAGCAATGTGAGTGGTGGAGAGCAGTTCCCTTGCCTGTCTCTCACTGCCCACTGTGGGGCCCAGTTCCTACCAGACCGTGGACTGGTGTCATTCTGTGGTCTAGGGATTGGGGACCCCTTTCCTAGATCACTTACCTTGAAGACACCCCCAACACCACAGAAAACCACAGCCCAGACTACAAATACCTGCACATAAACTTCTTTGTGTCTAATAAACCTCTCTCTGCCTCTCACTGGCACATCCTGAAAATTCTTTTTCTGTGACAGCATTCAGTTTACCTATAACCTGCCCTGTGGGTGGGGTGGTAAAGGCCCTCACTCCTCTCTGGGGAACCTACTCAGCCCCACCTGGCGAGAGAGTGAGAAAAGACAAAGGTTTTTCCTTTGGAGGTGAGCCCAAGTCGTACTCAGTATCTGTCACCCCTCCAGCACACTTAAGAGGTGACTCCTCGCACACAGGCTACTACTATACTTGCCTCATGGGACTCTACAGTCCTCATCTCATTCCCGGTAATTTCTGAGTTGGTTCTAGGCCATTGCCAGTACTGCCTCCGCAGGTCATAAAGTTCTTTCTTCCCAGAACTGAGCATCAGAAAAGTGACCAGAAATTCATATGAACAAAGAGGATTCCTCAGTCAGTAACACTCAACAGTTGGTGTTTAAATGAATTCCTCTACTCTTCCCACAGTGGAGTGGGGTGATCTGAGCCATATGTTTGTATTGGCTTTCCCTAAGGCAACTGAAATCTAGTTTCCCACGATGGCAGCTGGCTCAATACAGAAGTCCCTTTCTATCAGAGGATACATTCCAGGCCCTCAGGGGTGCCTCAGATAGGGCAGAACTCTTAGGTATAGTACATGCTCTTTCTTATACACACCTAAGTCTGTTAGCTTTTCATCACTGTGGAAAAAATACCCAAGGAAGACAAGCTAACAAAAGAAAGATTTATTTTGGTTCACAGTTGCAGAAGCCCTATTCCATGCAGTCGTCTGGCTCCATTCCTTTTAGGCGTGCGGCAAACATGGCAGAAGGGTGTGGCGGAGGACTGCTGCTCACCACATGGCAACTAGCAAGTAGGGAGAGATGGAAAGAGCCAGAGAAAGAGATGAAGAGGTTGAGAACAAGTTATATCCTTTGAATGCACTCTCTCAGTGACCTACTGTTTCCAGCTGGGCCCTACCTCCTCATGGCTTGCACAATTGTTAACTGTTCTAGCTGCCTCTCTGGGCTCCATCTGTGAACACTGGTGCTTTGAGGATCAAACCTTCAGTACATGAGCCCTTGGAGGACATTTCATATTTAAACCTTAATACTATGATAAAGTTTAGTTGATAAATGAGATAGAGTAGTAGTTTAATAACAATCCCTAAGGATAAAATCAGATTTTATGGTAAAAGTTATGTGAATGTTCTCTGTCTCTGCCTCCCTGTCTCTGTGAGTGTCTTATTCTACTGGACTCATCCTTCCTGTGATGATGTGAAATGACACAATGCCTAAATGACGGGGTAAAATGAGAAGAATGACATCAGCATTGTGACCTCCGTTAGGATGCTATTGGCCTTTGGACTCTAGGCCAGGAGGAGAACCACGGGCCTCATTTTGATGCAGGAAGATCTGAAATTTCATCATATTACTCAGAAGAGTATACAATTTAAAACCTGAGAACTGTTTACTAGAATTTTTCTGTTTCTTTAGGAAACTGAACAAGAGGGGACAGCTGTGGGGCAGTTCTCCAACCTCCTGTCACTTCTGCCTTCTCTATCAGTCTATCTTCCCTTTCTAGATAAAAGCTTATGCACAGAGCCTGGTCTGGTGGGGCACACTGAGAGGCCGGGGTAGGAAGATCTCAAATTGGAGTATAGTCTGGACAGTGTGTTGACTTAGCAAGACCCTGTCTCAAATCAAAAATTTTAAAAATGGCTGGGGATACAGATCAGGGCAAATGTGCTGGGTTCAAATTCTAGTACTGCCAAAAAAAAAAAGGGAGAGAGAGAGAGAGAGAAGATAAAAGAAAATTCATGCACAGGCCTCGTGTGTGTGCCTACTTCTAAGACAGACCAACCATCAGGCTCCAGTGGACAAGGATTCAGCCTTGATCCTACACAGACCCTCTTCACATTTGGCCAAAACTCCATTCTGTGCATGTTGATAGGTAAGCAAAAAGTAGCAGAGGACCTAAACCCTGGAGTGACATCTTGGTGAGTCTGGTGACCTCCTGGGTCTGCCCTGACTTCTGGGTTCCCTGGGGAAGCCCACGCATCTGTATAGATGTGTGACAACTCCACCCTCCTGGGACAACCTAAGCATCCTCACTATCCTAAAAAGCCTATCTTGTGGGGACTTCAGGATCAGGCAGACCTGAGTTCAGATTAATTTTGTGTGATCTCTAATAGCTGGCTTATTCCACTGAACCTGTTTCCACACTTCTACACAGGATAATACTAACCACCTTATCGACCCTTGTGAGGATTAAGTAATGTGCTAAGCAACCTGATGCATACGGCGTGTGTTGTCAGTCTAGCCCTGGCTGTTACCTGAGATCTTCTACAAGTACTATCCTGGCATCTACAAATAGTTCCTGGCTTTTGATCACCATGGCAACCTTAAGCTAGCTATAAATTTCCCCTAATGAAGCTGAGATATTTTCATTTTTCCCTGCTGTGCTTGTCTGGGTCTTAGAGAGATTGAAAACTCCCAGAGGAGTAGCATTTTAGACAGTGTAGTCTGACCATTTATAATCCATGTCACCAACCATGAGCTCTATGAGATAGGTAAAAACAATCCAACAGGAACAATAGAGAGGCTTCCATCCATCTTCCCTGGACACAGTGCTCTCTCTCTGTATTTTTGGTGGTATAAGAAACACCTAAAGGGTAGACTGAAAATGATGGGAGTTGTTGGCTTTGGTATTTACTTACTTATTGATTTAGTTCTTTTTATTCGTTTTTGCAACGCTGGGGAACAAAGCCCAGGGCCTCATGTCTGCTAGGAAAGTGCTTTCCCACTGAGCTAAACCCCAGCTGTAGCCCCACAGAGAAGGAAGAGTACCTTTGGTCACTTAGTACCACTCAAGAGACCACAGCAAGCTCCCTGACCTCACTGTCTTCTCTCCACCCTCCTCATTTTGAGTCCTTGCAGCAGTCACTGTCTGAGAGCCTCATGTTCTGAGCTATGCAGGAGTTTCAGGTATGAATCTGGCCCAGCATCTTGCTCAAGCACCTCGTGGGCCAAAACACCATTTTTCCTCTCTGTATGATGAAGGGGTTGGATCAGGTTTTTCAGTTCATTTCTGCCCTGACTTCCTATGATATTTGTGCAGTCAATTCTTGGACGAAGCTCTATGGATGAAAAATAGATAAGGATGGGAGATGACACAAATGTCAGAGACCTTTCTAAATATTATCAAAATACTCACCTGGAGTCTGTCTCTTTTCCTGTAAGTTAAAAAAATATATCATCTAACACAAACCCTGGCAAGTAAATAAGTTGTTCTGGCCTTTGGACTACAGACCATTCAGGCCAGACGTCTATAGTCTGTTCGCTTTAATACTGGTCTTAAAAATGCAAATTTGTTCTGATGCAATTAATACAGAGAGAACAATTTGAGCACAATGCAAATTTTGCCTTAGCCTGCGTGTGATTTCATCTGCGAGACACAGTAGATGAAAGCAGAAAGGTGAACGGGGCTGAATGGTGTCAAGGAAACCTTCTGGACCGAGGGAAGAAAGCCGTTGCTTGTTTATTTAGAGTTTTGGTTTATTTGAGACAGAATCTCCCTAAGTGGCTCGGGCTGACTTGAACCCCTGCAGTATGCGGCCTGCTGAGTCACCCCCTAGGGGACGGTGAGTGCTTTGGGCTCCGCACAAGAATCACATGTGAAATGTGGATGGGTGAGATCCAGTGCTGCGTGCTCTGATCACCGAGCCTGTGTTCCTGTCTGTCACCCACAGTCACTTCCTAGCCTTAACTCAGAAGGCACCAAAGTGGGGGTGAAGACGTTTTAATTGTACTGGCCTTGCAGTAAGTTATACACAGAGTATATTTCAGTCCCTTTTTGCCGTGAATGTGCAGTGCGTTTTTGGGTGAGATCTCCAAATGAGACTTTCTGAATAACTTAAAGCAAACCTCATAGGAAAGGCTGGTGCTTGTTGAATAGTCCTGGCCCACAGCTACTGGGCAGGGGCTCAGGATGCTCTAGGGTTGCTACTCTAAAGGCAAAGGGGATCCATCTCTCTGTAAGTTCATATACCTTCACACTCTAGTGTGCCAGAAAAAGTAAATCAAAAGATTAACCAAGAAAATATGAGACTGCTAACTCAATAGGAAGCCAAAATAGAGGGCGGAGAAGGTATTGAGAAAAATACAGGTATTTCTACATTAAGGTGAACACGTGCCTATGTGCCCAGCATGGTCCAGGGTTTATGTGCTCCCTTTCCTGTTCAGATAAGTCCTAGAAGCCCTATTTATACTTCACAAAGTCGAGATTCCTCAATAAGTATTTGGTGAAATACCCTAGGATATAATCAATACATATTTGATTTTTTTTCTTGTCTTCTGGGCTCCTGGTAAAGAGCTGCTAAATCCATTGGAATTCCCTGAGGATCCTTTATTGTTCATAAGAGCCCCTTTCAAGTGTGCTATACATGAACGTGCACGTTTGTAAGGTGGATCTTGGTGGGTTCCTTTGGGATGAGGGCTGGCCTCCAGAGGAACCAGTGATGTGACCACAGGGTTGGAAAGTCTATTTTTCCCAATCTCTGAGAAAGGAAGAGAAGCTAGATTTTGAGTTAAGTGACCAATAGTTAATGATTTAATTCATTTCTTCTCCTTCAAATACAGTGGTTGGCTTCCTTCTTTGAGCTGTGATAGTGCACAAAATTCATATCCTTCCTGGAAATTTGGAACTGAATTTGTTTCAGTGAGAAATGCATTTCAGTACAAGTAACAGAGCCCCTATCCAGCAAGAGCCGACATGAAACTGCCCCTTACCGTGTCTCTTAGACCAGGAGCCATGAGGTCCAGCGCGGATGGAGGTTCAGTGAGCTCGTCTAGAGACCAGGCTCTTCCTAGCTTCTGGTTCCTCTTTCTTAAGATATTAGTTTTTTCTTTTCACTCTTGTCATCTTCTCAAGGTCTCAAGGACCTGGCAAGTCTTCATTTTGACCTCCCAAATGAGAAGGAAAGGGACCCAAGCAAGAGCTCCAGGGCCTGCCTATAGCTGGGCACTGAAGAGCCCACACTGACTTCTCCTATGTCCCTTTGGCTAGAACTGGACTTGAAATGCTCATAGAGGCTGATGGGATGTCCAAGGTTGGTATATGACTTGTTTTCCCAGGGCTGAAGGAGAGATCTTGACCCTAAAAGACAGGGATGTAGCCCAGTGGCACTGCTGCCTGCCTGGCAAGCACAAGGTCCTGAATCCGATCCTCTATATCCCCCTTCCACTCCAAAATAGAGAAAGACCAGGATGTAGCTCACTGGTTCTAATGCTTGTCTCTCAAGCTCAAGGTCTTGAGTTCTATCCCAGCTACAAAAAAAAAAAAAAAAAAGAAGAAGAAGCCGGGGGGCGGGGGGCACAGTAATAGCTCTGAAGTTAGACCTTGTCTCTCTCCTTACCAGTCAGTTTCTTATTTTATCTGCATTGCCAGGGTCCGAACCCTTCTTGCAGATATATCCCAAGCACAGGCCTCTCCTCTTTTCTCCCTCCCATGAATACTAGCCTTTCCTCAAGGACTCAATACTACTTGATAAATGATTTGTGAATACAACAACAAAAGCAACAACCAAAAATTTGGTAGGGAAGAGTGCAGAATTC
The DNA here is from genome assembly GCA_004026965.1 of Petromus typicus. Classification (NCBI taxonomy): domain Eukaryota; kingdom Metazoa; phylum Chordata; class Mammalia; order Rodentia; family Petromuridae; genus Petromus; species Petromus typicus. The sequence continues at coordinate 63,473 of PVIR01005263.1, forward strand.
AGGAAAAAATGTATTTCATAGATTTACGAAACAGAGTCCCTTGATCAGAAGTTCTTTGCTAGAACTAGATGCCAGAGAGTTTGACTAACTTCTGAAACTATATGGAATATTTTGCATCAAAGTGTATATGAATTCTGAGTAGATTGTGCTCTGGCTTATGTCATACTTGGAAATATTATGCAACCCCCCCACCAAAGACTTGGACACCTCAACCTGACATGGCCTAGGGCACACACACTGTCCAACCTCCAGTACACAGAACAGGACCAGCGTCTTATAGGGCATTGCATCCAGGCTGGGCAGAGCACCCAGGGCACCTGATTCCCAGGCCTCCTCCTACCATAGTCTCAGACTCCATTGGTTCTATTTTTAGGAGTCCAGACCAAAGGGTGTTATTATTCTCTGTCTCCAGGCACAGCCCGAAGCAGTGGCCAGACTAGGGAAGGAGCCTTTCACAGTGACTCACCAGCACCCTCCCCTGAGTAATGGTCTGCGGGCGCCATCACTCACTCGTGCTGACACACAGGACTGGACAGAGCTGCTCCACAGTCAGTGGCTAAGTGAGGATATAAAACCTGATTGAGGGATGGGAAGCTGGGGAGGAGGTAGAGCAGGTGCCCAGCATCCAGACTTACCTCATCCAGGGGTAGAGAAAGGGGTATTATTTATAAATGCTGGAGCCAGCGAAAGGTAAAATTCCCAGCAACCCTTGCATAGCTGATAGCACATAGGTGGGTTTGGGGAGAAGGAAAAAGCCCCTCCCCCCTCGCTGAGCAGCAACTTCCTTTCATACCAGGATGGAAAAATGGCTGCTGAGTAGAGATAGGAAGGCTGAATGTGCTGAGATTCAGAGTGTGAGACCACACCCAGGAGCATTCTCACTGTCCAGGATCCCAGGTCTGCCTCCTGACTGCTAAGTCCCAAAATCCCCAGTGAGACCTTGGGGATCTTGGCCTCCCTAGTCTCCTAATCTCCTTACTGAGGAATGATGAGGCTGCATCAGATTGCTGATTTTGTGTGCTGCTTCCAAACAAAGGTGACTCCATACAAGTCTCCAGTGCAGGGCCTGTCAGCAGAGGCTAACAGAGTTGGCACCATAGAGGACAAAAGGAAAGTCCCCAATGGGTAAGAAGGTCTCTGTGCCCTGTATATTTTGTTCCAATGGTTCTGCAATATGGTTGCCCTTGTGAACTAGACAGCTTTATAAAAAGAAAACATCACGATTGCTTTTTCCACAGAAATACTGATCCTGTGTCTCTCACAGGATGGAACTGGAACCTGGACTTCTACACAGCACTGGGCTAGCTGGCTTCCCACTGCTGACATAATACCTGACACAATTAACCTCAAAGAGGAAAGGTTTCTTTAGACTCACCGTTTCTACCCATGGCCTCTTCGCTCCCTCTCCGTAGGCTGATGGCGAAGCAAAGTGTCACAGAGGAAGGGAATGGTGGGGCAAAGCTGCTCACCTCATAGTGGCCTGGAAACAGAAAGAGAGATAGAGAAAAGGGACAGGAGGACAAAATATACCCTTCCAGGACACCCTCCAACAGTGGAACTACTTCCTCCAACCGTGTTCCACTGCCTAGAGTTTCCACCACTTCCAGTGCCCATGAAGCTACAAATCCATCAGTGAACTATACCACTGATAAGGTTAGAACTCTGACAGGCCCAAAAGCTTTCCCAGTGCAGGGCTGGACACAAAGCCTCCATGGCATGAGGTTTCAGATTTATTTTGAACTCAAATCCTAACAGCTCTTCAGAATGCTCTAAAGCAGCAGGTATTGGGGACCCGATATCAGAGCCAAGCCAGTGTGCTAATAAATGACCCCCTCTGTGCTCCCATTTTCCCTCTGGAGGTGCAGTTTCCTGAGGCAATGCATGGCAAAAGGAAAACAAAAGCTTATTTGGACTAAGGGTCCAGCTTTCAGCTTCCAGGATAGCAGCCTGCCTGCTTCTAGATGTTTGGACTGCATTCAGCTCACAACATCTGTTGCCAATCTCCTCTGAGAAGCACCATTTCCAGAGTCATGAGTCTATCAGAATCCTGAGTGGGAATATCACCATCATTGAGCTAGTGACAGACACAATACAGAGAGCAGTGTACGTATCAGTGGAGAGGAACATTGAATGGGATTTTGAATGACCCTGGAATGGTTCGCAAGGTTCATGTGCATTGACAATCAGACTTGCCTCTATTCCGCTCCAACACGCCTTTCATGCTGTTGGCTCCTGAAATTTGCATTCTTAGACAGAGGATACAGCTGCAGAAGGCTGCTGAGATGGGTGAGAGGAGGAAAGGCTCCGAAGTGAACTGGGTGATTGTTGCCTAGGAAAACAAAGTGGACTGTATCCTTTGTTAGATGCTTCTCCATCAAGGGAGGAGCTGGCTTCCTGTCTGTGGAATAGTCAACTTCTCTGTCTCTTCCTGGGGCCACTTCTGGGACAACCAGCTTTATTTCTTTCCTACATTAAACTTGCCAATTAAAGCTCTGGCCTATAAATTCATGCTACTGCCTCAGTTTTAATTTCCATTATTACTATTCACACCACCCAATGAAAAAACAGATTCTTCTACTGCAGAAGAAAAGCAGCAAAGAGAATAAATGTATGAATGGGCATTGCTGTGTTTCAACAAAACTTTATTTTTATAAAAAAGTGGGCCATCCAGCCACAGCCTTGTACTGATTATTTCTTTTTAACAAGTGCTATGCAATAGACAACTGTCATGTCAGGACTCAAAAATTTCATATTTCAGCCTTTTAGATTAGGGATGCTCAATCCGTATAATCCTCTGAATGGTACTGATTTTTGTATCTGTTCTTTTTTTTTTTTTTTTGAGACAGGGTCTTGCTTTGTGGTTCAGGCTGGCCCTGAGCTCAGCCCCCAACTCACATCACAGCAATCCTCCTGCCTCTGTCTCCTGAGTGCTGGGATTACAGGCATGAGCCACCACGCCCAGCACTGTGGTATGTGGTACTGGTTGCTCCTGGGGTGAGTCTACACGCCCAGTATTGTATGTGGTTACCGGGGATCGAACCCGGGTCCTTGTGCTTGCAAGACAGGCACCAGAACCACTGAGCTAAATCTCCAGCCCTGTATCTGTTCTTTAGTGGACTAGGATCTCTGAGAGCAGAGATTTGAGCTTTTTTCTCTTCTGATGCCAATTCCTGACACATAACCTGGCATATGGTTGATAATCAGTCAATGTCTGTTAGATAAATAAATGGCTCCTCATTATCTTCTAGACCATCCTAACAAACAATAATAATCTTAAAAGTCAAACAAAAGCCTAGCAAAAACCCTAAACAGTTGATTATATATATATATATATATATATATATATGGCCAGTTATTATTATGTTTTCCTCACAAGATGTTTTATAAAGCAGTGGGAAAATTTTCTGTCTCCAAAGAACAATGGGCTAAAGATCAGAACAAAAACAGTCGACATAAATTGCCAATAAACATGGGAAAAGTATCCACTGATGCATTACAACTTAGAAATTATGCAGTCTCATGTTTCATATTAGTAAAAATAAAGAAAAATGGCAGTAATTTGTTTTAATGAGGTTATGAGGAAAGGGACACTTTCTAGGCAAAGGAACATTCTCAGGCTCCTAGTGGCATATTCCCAAATCCCACTGCATAGTATGTTTCAAAAGCCTTTAAAATGTGCAGGCTCTACTGACCAACACACAGCTCTCAATAATTCCTCAGTATCTTCAGATTGATCTCTCTAAGAACAGAGTAACATAGTCACAGGACTTGGTGTTATCTAATCACCAATGCAGGGACAAGAGCACTGGAAACCTTTTGGTTTGGCAATGGTTTCATTCTTGGCCACAAGCTCATGGAAACATTTTTGGAGAATAAAGTTGGTCATGATTTACATAGAGTCAACAAGTTCATCATCTGCTATCTCATTTGGAAAAGACCCAGCCATTACTTGAAAGATTACCTTGGGAGGGGAATTCTGGCTTGCCAACTAGGAAGTGAAAGTATTTATTGAGCACCTTCTATGTGCCAAGGATTTACTTCTGTGATTTCATTGTATCTCTTGTTGGGCAGCCACCATCATCTTGATTTTCCTGATGAAGAAACTAAAATACAAAGAAAGGAGCAATAACAGGACATGAAGCAGGACTGCATCACTCCAGTAACCCATGAGAATTTCCACTGCAGCACACAGACTAGTCCTTAACAACCTTGCACTTAGATGTGCCATTGATTGTTTAAGCAAAGGACATTAAACATACCTATTCTGGTCGCCCCTCATTAAACTGCTTTGAGAGAAAGATTGTCTGACACCCACATTCAGTAACCTCACATCTTCCTCCAGGTACATAATAATAACCTGTCATTCAAAGGAGAGAGGAAAAAAGCTCTGTCTCTGAGGACAGAATGGCATAGGTTATTGGATGGGTTCTTGCTTAAGGCAATTGCCTTTAAGCAAGTTCTCAATCAGGTACCTGAACATGTGGTGATGATTGATTGGGGACAGACTGCCCTGTCCTGGCAGCTTAGGGGGTTCATCTTAAATGATTTCTTTTTGTATGTTCTATAAAATAAGCACACAAGCCTCATTGCCTTCATATCTACATCATAAAAAAAAAAATGATTATTTGGTCCATGACTCCAAGCTGCCTTCCCCTACTGCCCAGAGCTTTCAGACACTGATTTTTCACACCTTAGAAGATCCCTGTGATGGGGGACCCAAGTGGAATCTGAGGTCGAGATCAGGCACCGAAGAGGGAGGACCAAAGTGCGCACGCGCACGAAAACACAATCAGAATACTTCGAGGTAACTCACAAGGTCCCATCGGGTGTTTGTTTGTTTGTTTTTTGCTTTTTTGTTTCTTGCAATTGGTTTCAATTTTCAGTTAAACCACAAAGATATTTGGATTTGGTTCATTGGCAGCTGAATGTAAAACAACTCTAAATAATGAGCATTTCACTTTGGTTTTTTTGTTTGGTGATTTTGCTTACCCAGCGGCCAATTCCTACTCTGAAGATAAGAGGAAATATGAAATCTTCTGCAAATATCCACACAGCAATATAGCCAAGCAATATAATTTTAACCACTCACAACTCTAATCAAGTTATATCATTTACCTCTTGCTAAGATGGCAATAAAGACTCTAAAAATTATCTGAAAGATTTTCACATTAGTCTTCTCACTTTATCTGCTTGGGATAGTGTATGCCACCAGTCTACAGATAAGGAGTTTATGGTCAAACTAGCTAACTAACATGGCTTGCCAAGTTTGTATCTAGGGATTCTGTCTTCTTGTGTGAGCAGATTTGAATACTGGAGTTGAGGTAGGCTATTTGAAGAGATTAAACTATTTAAAATAATAAGAGAAAGAGAGGAACAACTAGAGTGCACAGGCTTCCAGAGTGGAAGAACATTCTAGAGCATCATTAAAGGAGGAAGTGATAACACTGTTTCAGGTTCACATTTCCTTATCTATACCCATTACCAAGTAAACGTCTTAAACCAAATGTGATTACTAACTACTTAAAATGTGGCTTGTCTGAAGGAAGACATATTTTAAGTTCATAAAATTTTAAGACTGCGGTGGGAGTGACAGAATGTGAAACAACTCTAAATAATTTTTCCTATTGATTACACGTTGAAGACCCAGGTTGAAATACTATATTACTAAAATAATTTTTTAATTCAAGTCTTTATTGGTACATTATGAATATACATCATCATCACATTCAACATTGAGAGTTTGTACCAGAATAGGACACAACTTGATTCTCATTTTTCCCTTTCCCCCACCCACCCTGCAACCCCCACCCCCATATACATAGGCTTTGTTTGCTTTTTTTTAAAAATTTCTATCACATTCTTTTTCTCCTCATTATTTACCCCTAAGTATTACTAAAAACAATTTTATCTGCTTCTTTTTACTTCTTTAAGTATGGTTGTAGAAAATTTAGAAATACATGGATTATTGATATTGCACTATAATTATTGGAAAGCCCTGTCTAAGGCCAAGATCTCCCATATTCTAGAAAATCTCTAACACTTCATTAGAGCTGGCATGATGGTTCTTAGCGCTTCACAGGGCAGGGCAATGGCATGGCTCTTGACGACAGCTACTGCTGTTGCCTAGACTGGCCTTGAACTCGTGGTCCTTGCACCTCAGCCTTCTGATTATAGGAGCTGCAATTTGGGCATGTACTATCATATCCTGTTGCCAATAGCACAATCCCACAGACAGGATGAGTTTCAAAGAAAATATTTGTTTGGGTTCATGGTTCTGCAGGTGAGACCCTGCAAGGCTGTATTTAATGACAGCTTCTGTTGGCAGTCTCCCAAGGAAGCTTGGGTATCAAAATCTCTCTTTTCTTTTGTTTCCTTTTTCCTTTCCCCTTCCCTTCCCTTTCCTTTCTTTCCTTCTTTTCTCTCTCTTTCTTCTTTCTTTCTTTCTTTCTTTTCTTTCTTTCATCAATACTGAGAGTTGAGCCCAATCTCCAGCCCTTTGATTTACTATTATTATTTTTTTAAATTTTGAGACATGCTCTCATCACATCACTAAATTGCTTAGTCTGGGCTTGAACTTGCAACCCACTTGCCTCAGCCTCTCAGAGTGCTGAGATGACAGGAGCGCACCATCATGCCCAGGTCCTCTAAGGATTCAATCATGAGCCTCATTTTTGGTGGATCTAATCACCTCCCAAAGACTACACTTCTAAACACCAGGGCCAAACTGAATTTCCACATTTTCAATACCTGTCAGTGGGGATTAAATTTCAACACCTCAAACCTTGGGAGACACACCCTCAAGCCACATGTAACCCATCACAGCCTGCCCAAGAAAAGTGGGTAGGTCCATGAACCAGGAGCATAGACCCAGGACACATTTTATTCTGACCCCTTTGTAAATTGGAAGTTATTCTTTTCCACAGTGCATTTTTTCAATTAATAATTTGCATTATTTTAAATTTTACACACAAAATAAATGTTTATTTAACATGTTTTCCATCGCACCAATTACAGCTCACAGATTCTCTGCCCTTGGAGCACAGAGAGTGGCGTGGCCTGCTCAGCCCCCTATTTGGCAATCACTTCAGCCCACATTCCATCACACAGACAGTAACATTAGCATCTTTTCTCAATTACTGTGTAGCAAAGCAGTTTTACATGATGAAAGCTTTGTATCACACAGGTAAAGACAAATTCAGTTTGGCCCTGGTGTTTAGAAGTGTAGTCTTTGGGAGGTGATTAGATCCACCAAAAATGAGGCTCATGATTGAATCCTTAGAGGACCTGGGCATGATGGTGCGCTCCTGTCATCTCAGCACTCTGAGAGGCTGAGGCAAGTGGGTTGCAAGTTCAAGGTAAAGACAGCCCAGTGGTTGAACAATGCCAAATTACTGAGGACAGGAACGAGGTGGAGATCCATGTTGATCCCTGGCCTCCACATCACTTCCCAGTCTTCTAAGAGGGATCTTAGCACCTTGCTGTTCAGAGGCCACCGGGATTCCTGGAAGGGACCTCAGAAGTTGTCAGCTACCTCTTCCACCACTTGCTGAGGGTGAATCTGCTTTGGATAATTCTTGATAGCAGCCACTGGCCTCTGTGTGGACCTCAGATATGGTAGCCCCTTCCCACTGCAGGAACCTTAGGAGTTTCGATTATAATACCACTGACTGTATAAAGTTCATGCTTGTACTGACCAAAGCAGTAGGACGCTCATTCTACCATGACCTAAAAGAGCCCTAAGTAGACTACAGAGCAACCTCACTCCCCTAACAAGGATGAGTCTGAATGCAGGGTCAGGTCTTTAGATTTTTTTCCCAGAGCCATAAAAAGCATTGGTTGCCTTGTCTGAATTGCAGAGGGAGGACAGCATGAACGCATTGAGCTTACTGAGTTGGAAACAGATGGTGGAGAAAAGAGAGAGCTCCACAGCTGGGAAGTGCTGCCTGCATCCCAGGCTATTTGTCTGAATCTGAATGCCTGATTCCTTACAGCACGCAGGAGCTGCCTTCCAAGCGCACAGCAAGCTCCTGCTTTCACAAAGGCGCTTTGGCAACTACCTAGCCCCTTGTCCTCTTCCAGGCATTTCCAGATACATTTGTTTTCTGTATCCAGGTATGCAGGTAAGCAGTTGAGGAAGGACACTGTGTGAGGATGTGGCATCCAGGGTGGGCTTATTATACAGAGGACATATTGTGCCAAAAGGAGTGAGGCTCAGAAGCCCCCAGAAGAGCAGAGAGGGTGAGCACACTGCATGTGTGTAGACTTCACATACACAGTGCAAACCTCCAGCACATGTGGTAGCATGTGCACTAGGTCTGCAGACAAATAGATGTGACATTCCAGCTCTGCTACTACATCTGCAGCCTCGAAGAGGTCACACTGTCCCTTTGATCTTTAATTTTTGACTCTTTCATCTATGAAATGGAAGTAGTATCTACCTCATATATAAAGTAGTGCTTTAATATTTAGCATCTAGAGCTGGACTGCTATTTATCAGATGTGCTATGTTATGAAACTTGTTTTTATTTCCTTTTGTGTGCTATTTTAAATTTGTAACAGGTTTCTTGAAGTAGAATTGGCATGTACATGAAACAAACACCATTCTTGACATACCTCAATGACTAATGAATATATTCACCACCCCCAGAAGTTTCTTCATAAACAAAACCACACTTCTCAGGAACCCTCATCCCCAGAAAACCCCTGTTCTGCTTTCTGTCATGATCAATTAGCCTGCATTTCAAGAAATTTATATAAGTGAAGTTGTACAGTATATCTTTTTTACATCAGCTTACTTCATATAAGAGGATAATTTGGAGATTCTTCTATGTTTTATGTATTAATAGTTTATTACTTTTATTCCCAAGTAATATTATATTATAAAGTCATATCATAATTTGTTATTCATTTATCCGTGGATTGCCATTTCGGCTATATATTTTTTGTCTATTACAAATAATGATTGTATGAGCTTTTTCATATAAGTGGTTATATAGACATATGCCTTTACTTCTGTTGGGTAAATATCTAGAATAAGAGTCCTCAGGTCATATTACATGTATCTGCTCAACTTTTAAAATGTGTTGGGTCTCAACGGTGGAGCACTTGCCTGGCAGGGGCTGGGTTTGATCACCAGCACTGTAATAAAGGAAATCTGCCACTCTGTTTTCCGAAGTGGGCATACCATTTTCACAACCCACCGACAGCTTGAGGTCCGATTACATCATATCTTCACACCTTTCCTGGTACGTGTCTGAGCTTGCTTAGATTGCTACAACAAAAGCTTGTGAACTTGGCATTTATAAACAGCATTCATAAACAGCATTTACTTCACACAGTTGTGGAAGCTGGGAAGACCTGATTCAAAGCATCACCCAACTCAGGGTCTGGTGATGTCCCACTTTCTGGTCACAGATGGCTCCCTACGGTAGTGTCCTCACATGATAGAAGAAACAAGGAAGCTCTCTGGAGCCTTTTCTTTATAAGGGCACTGTTGTGATTTAGACCTAAAACATTGCCCCAAAGTCTTATGAATGCAGAGATAAGGCTTTGGGGAAGTGATTGGGTCTCGGGGGCGCTGTACTCACACTGATGAGTCTGGGCTGGACTGTGGTATTAGGAGGTGGGGCTGGTTGAAGTGGGTCCTAAGTGTTGGGTCAGTGGCCTGACAGGGTGTTTTTGATCCTGGATCCTATTTTCTGTCTCTACTTTCTGGCTTCCACGGGCTGGGTGGCTTCCCTTTGTCATGCCCCTCTTCCATGACACCCATCCCTTGGCACAAACCAGGCATGAACCAAATTCTCCAGAATGTGAGCCAAACGAAGCCTCACTTTCTTCAAGTTGTGGGTATCAGGAGTTTTGCCCCAGTGAGGGA